>CAEGAE010099867.1:0-79401 GCA_903067095.1 Girardinus metallicus
TAGATAGATAGATAGATAGATAGATAGATAGATAGATAGATAGATAGATAGATAGATAGATAGATAGATAGATAGATGGATCGTTTTGTGCTGCATGTCTTTTTGCGCGCAAACCCTGTGCTAAAGATAATTCACCGGACGCCAAAAGCAATGTTCTGCCCAATTGGTTTTTACACACGACAGCCCCAACAAGAAAATCCCTTAAAAATGACCAACGCAAGTTCACGATCAAAGTTAACATTTGTCACAATAGCTCTCTCTTAAAAAATTTCACAGACTCTCACCATAGAGGCGTCTGTGTATAACATCCCCCACTTTTTCTTTTTTCAAAGCCCTTTTCCCATCGTAAAAATTCTTCCCGTTGCAAGAAAGAGCTTTGTAGGGTTATAATAAAATCCTTTGAATGCTTATAAAACTCCACATAAAATCTGACCGACAAAACACCGGTCTAGTCCCCTTAACCTTCCCCCCGTTTTACAGCTTCGGTTGTACCTACTCGAGTGGCTGCTCTTGCTGGCGTTTCCGTCCTTGGCTGTGGCGGAAGAAGAGGTGCAGGAGCCTGAATTCGTATGTTCCTCCTCATCGTCTGGGTCTTTCCCCGGCTCCGGGACTCCAGATATAGCGGCTGTGGCGTCCTGCTGCTGCTGCTGCTGTTGCTGTTGTTGCTGCTGCTGGGAGTCGCTTTCCAGCTTCCCTCCCTCGCCCTTTTGTAAACAATTGTCTGACTGATTGTCCGTGCTGCTGCAGTATGCGGTCTCGAAAAAGCGGTCGAAGCCTTGTGGGAGGACGTTGTTTTTCCCCACGCCAGAGTAAAAGCCCGTGGAAGGGTGATTGGATCCCGGGTGGGCATGGTGGTGATGGTGGTGGCTGTACACGCTCTCGTTCTTCATGAGCATTTCTGTCATGGTGGATGGAGGAAGACAGTCTCTATGCACCAGATCCTCTCCCGAGTAGCACGACGCATAGTTGCTCCTGTGGTGCCATTTGCTGGCGGGGTCCAAGCCGTACGAAACTTCCCGCACCGGCTGCACTTGAGACAGATTCGTGGAGTAAGGGTAGCTGATTTGCCGCGAAGGGGCCTGCGGAAGAAACGAGGAGACGGCGGAAAACTCGGGGACGTAGTAGGTGCAGCTGGGGAGGTAGATGTTGGAAGCGCAGCCCGTCCTGTCCCCAAACTCGGATGTCCGGTCTTTGCGTGTCTGGGAGCAGAAGTTGCCCAGATTCACCGAGTTAAACATCTTTCGCTCTCTCGCTACTCGGCCACTATAGATAGATGTTTTGGATTCGAGCTGCAGCAGAAGGGGAAAAATTTGGGAAGGCGAGATGACGCGCAATCCGTCTAAGTCGCCCCGCAGACACGTGATCGAAAGTAGATATTGTCATATATCAATTTGGAAGAGTTGGATGTGTAGGAGTGGTTGGCTTTAGGTAGATTGAGGAGGTTCAAACGAATAATTTTCAAACGCCACAGGCGCACCGAGCAAACCAGTTACAGATTCTTGTTTGCTGGCTTATGACAATTAGTGAGATATGTGCAGCGTTTGTGTGTGTGGGTGTGGGTGTGTGTGTGTGCGTGTGTGTGCGTGCGTGTGTGAGTGTGTGTGTGTGTGTGCGTGTGTGTGTGTTTGTGCTTATGGGCTAGTAGGCCAGCTAAAGAGCCAGGGCTTCTTAAAAAGGCAAAGCACAATTTCTAGAGTGCAATCAGGGACAGGCATTTGATAGTTTTTGAGGGATTTTAAAGGTAAGATTATTATTATCATTATTATTATTATTATTATTATTATTATTATTATTATTATTAGTAGTAGTAGTAGTAGTAGTAGTAGTAGTAGTAGTAGTAGTAGTAGTAATAGTAGTAATAGTGGTAGTGGCAGTAGTAGTATTAGATCAGACTTCTTTCAGGATGTAGGTAAAATTTTATTCACGTATTTCATGGATGGTGCATCCGAACAGCACATTAACCAGCCAATATCTGTTCTCATTCATTGCCCCACCGTTTCAAAAGTAGTAAATATCAAATTTGTTTCTTAATAAAATATACATGCTCGACTTCCTGTACCCGGCTCTGTTAATATGCTGCAGATCTTTCAAACATAGTTATAACATTTGATGGTGTCATTTTCTTAATAGTCGTTACAGGTGTCTGCTTCACACTTGGTTATGAAGGAATCGCCAGCCAGCTACATGAAATAATCCATCATATAAACTCACCGGGTATTGTATTTATGGTATTTCCACTCTGTCTGTAAATGAACGTGCCTTTATTCCTCAGCGCAGAGGTGGTGGTGTTGGTGGCGGTTCTTGTTGACTATAATTATATGCTGTGAAGTAAAACCGGCGGTGGGGCAATGAGCAATGCACCGCAAGTATGAGTTGACTGCGCAAGATAAAGAAATCGGACTGCTCTCATTATTCCCTTTGACTTTGGGTCTTAACAGAGTTTAAGGAGGCCAACTGTGCAAAGCCACCATCCACACTGCGTCTCTGGGATTCTTGCAAAGGATAAAGTACAAGTGGAGTCCCCTCTGCGAGCATGGACCGTGCATCTCTCCCCTCCTGATGCATGATGTGTTCTAGTTGCACAAACACAAACTTTTAAATGTTGCGGTGTGGGGGGGAAAGCACAAAGAAACAAATGACACTGATGGATCTAGTGTAAAGCCCAGCTACAGAGACTGAGCATCGTGCTCGAAACGTTATTATTTAGAGATAAATTATTTTGCTCTTTATTAAATATTTTATGGGTGTTTTTTATTATTATTTATAAGAAAATAACCCGATCATGTACATAATTTCTTCTCTGATAGGTTTCTCTACCCCGACGCTTACTATAAAGAAAACCAAAAGGATTCGATCTTTTCCTTAATTTCTCACATATATGTTGACATTTATCAGTGGTTGACAGACGGACACACTTAAAAAAAAAAAAAAAAACTCCCGTAAAATGAAAGGTTTGGAGGGAAAAAGAGCAGCTGCGTGTGATTTCAGACTTTTAATTGTACTGCTGAGCCCCATCTTTGAGTCTTTATAGACTGATACAGTTACAAGGCGAAATTAATACGACGCCCCATTGTTTCTGATCACAGGGAACTTCCTAAACAGACTCTTAAATCCTAACCCAATAACGCAGGCGTTCTGTTAAACTCCCTTGACACACGTGTTGCTGAAAATTCTGCTAAAGAAAGAGTTTCTATATTTTATTATTCTTATTATTTTGATTTTCAACAGTAAAAGAGAGAGCAAAAAAGAGCAACATGGTCAAGATCTGAACGCTGGAAACTTGGAGTTTAAAACGTGGCAATGGCTTTAACTTGTTTACTACCTCCAGCAAACAAAAGGTTGTCTCACATGATGCTTCCTGCATCCAAGTACAAAGAAAGCAGACAGCTGTCCAGACACAGCACTTGAATTTGACCACTAAAATCCTCTCTACGTCCAACCATAAAACTCCGAATGACTGCAGTAACGCTAAATCCCCTTTGTTCCATAGAAAACCATTAACGCGGAGAATGAGAGGAATTTGGATTTCAGTAAACTAATATATTCTATTCTGAATTTCAAAAATTCAGAATAGAATTAACTATTTTTTTTAAAATAGGTAATTTAAAAAAAATGCTTATGATTTTTCTTCTCTCTCTCTCTCTCACTTTTTCCCTTTTTATAAATTGGCAATTCAGATCTCTGGATTTTGAAATAAAAATCTGAATTTTCGCGTCTCGGAATTTATGTGAAACGCGCTAAACTATTCAAGCTCGAAAAAGAAGTAGAGGAAGAATAATACCGTGAGTTGTCTGCGCCTCTGAATGCACAGCTGCCGATTTACTTTGTCGTGGGTCCAAATCATCAAGCGTAGCTATGGAAATATTTGTGTAAAAAACACTGGCCTTGCGGCTTCTCATTCAAGATACATGCTGCTGCTGCTGCTGCTGCTGCAGTAGTTTCTGCATTTGCGAAGCGATGAATTTTACATAAAAACGTTTTTACCTTACTGCAATGCATGACAACACGCAAGTACTTACAGTGACGGCAAATAATGTTTAAACTTATAATATTTGGCAGCTGACAATAATAAAATAAATGTTGCTTGTCTAATTTTCTATGAAACAAATAATATGCACGGAGCAGCAATAAAATATTTTTTTTGTTTATTTCTCTAGACGGTAGAAGCACTGAGACAGACAGACCAAAACAACATTGTCAATTCATTTCTCCATCATAATCTTTCCAATGATGCGTATTAATGCGGCATTAATAAGTAATGCCGCAGTATGAATAAGCAATGCAATAATAAAATCCAACCATTAAAGCCTCTAATCAAGACAAGAGGAGAAGTTGGGGGGCGGGGGGTGAAGGAAACCATTTCAATCTGTTTACTAAGTTTTTAAATGTCAGGGAAACAAGCGCTCCTCTTGTTTTCAAGAAGTCGCATGTGTCATAACGTAGTAGAATATGACCACTACTTGGCAATATCCGATTTCCGAGGGTTTAAAAACACCGACTTTTCTCGCCTGGGCGCACTCAGACCATCAGTCAAAGAATAAAGCTTCAGCATGTGTTTATTTCTCTGGAGGACAAACTCAGTGAGCAATAGGACCCGGGAATGTTTGATTATGCTGCACCAAATATGAGTAGGGGATGTGGCAGCCGGTTTACAGGCAAAGTTCTCCTCAGCTGACTTGAGCTGCAGCTTCTTCTTCTTCTTCTTCTTCTTCTTCAATACAGAAAGGAAGCGACTCCCTGATTAACAATATCACGGGAGTAGAGTTCAGGAAACTGTCATGATAATTTGTTGACTGCTTTTTGCCATGCGTTCGTCTTAAATATCACAGTTAAAGCAGTAACTTTAACGACTGTGTCTGAGGAATTTAAGCTATGTATCGCTACTAAGCGCCATAATTAAAATGGTGAACCTAAGTGTCACCGAGAGAAACTAAAAAAAAAAAAAAAAAAAAAAAAAAATGACGCCTCCTACATATTATAATGTTTTGGCTTTGTGGTTATAAATCCTTCCCCAAATTATACAGCTCTCACACATGCACACCAACGCACTCACAATGAGCAAAGTTCACCAAGACGCTGCTGCAAAGCCCGCTGAAGTCATGGCTAAATGTGGGAAGCCTTGTGTAATCATATCACCGTCCCCTCATGGCCCAAGGTTTAATTGGATGTAAGTTGGGCAGTTAAATTCAACTCCGAGTGCTGCAAATTGTTTCAAGCAACACTAAAGAAGCCCCTCTCTCTTTTTCTTTTTAATCTTTTTATTTCAATTTACTCTAACATTTTGACAGTGAACGCATCATTCTGCAGAACATGTGGTAGCAACAGTTGCAAACAACACAGAGGCGCATATTGCTGTTCCATTTGGAGCGATCTCCAGAGTATATTTCACATTCAACCACACGGACATAAAGCTTTCACAACAATGTGTTAAGTTTTTTATTAGAAGTATTAAATGATTTCACATCACAAGGAATCACCGCGCGCAGGAACTCCCTGTCTCCAGCCCTGTTTTTATTTAGGAAAGTAAAAAATGAAAAAACACAAAATTATATATATATATATATATATATACAATGTCAGTTTTTACATTATTTCATATGTTTTATGCTCTGTAAATTAAATAGCCAGGTGCATAATACAATTAAATGGGATGAAACACATAACTAATTTCCTAAAGGTATGAATACTTAAAGAACTGATTTTACATTTTTTAGAAAGAAAAACGGATCATTTGAAATTTTTAACAACATGACGACGCTCTGAGTATATATATTATAAATGAAGGTTTAACTATACCTACTCACCAATTGCAAGGTGCAAGCGATGGCCAAAACACTGTAGCCTGGTTCATCCATTCAGCCTCGTTGCTTTGATTATGTTACTCCCATTGTCTGTCATGATGCACACCTGACGACTTTCTGATAAATTCGTTCAGAAGTCGTACAAAATCGTAGTCGTAAAATGTAGTCGTACGACTACATTTTGTGGTAATGGTTTTCTGACACATTTTGCAAATTACCATATTTTGTTCAACATCCTCCTTAGAAAATCCAAACCATCGCCAAATTACTGAACCAGTGCTGTTTCTCTTCGGAACTAGGTCATCTGACTCTTCTTCTTTCTCATTTAGGCGCTCACTTGAAACGCCCGCTGTCGCCATATCTACTGCTACTTCCAAGTCTATTTGTGCATGCTCCAAGCTGGTGTCCGGCAGAAAATTTTCAGGTTGGGAGGGGGGAGCGGAGGGTGGGGGATTAGTGACGCATTCATGGCGTTTTGGATAAACAACACTCACAATGAATTAGATGACAATATATACTCGGTGGTTACTATATAGGCATTTTAACTATCGTGAAGTGAAACTATTGCGATATATTGAGTATACTCGATATATCCCCCATCCCTAATTCAGGTGTATGATCTCCACTGCACAGTTCCTCACCTGCGGATGCTTCAGGTGGCTGAGTTCCATCCAGGTTAGTCTCCTCTTGACTGACCGGACTCTGCACAGGTGGGGTGGACTTCACACATGTTGTCTCTGCTTATTTAAAGCTTCACGCAGGCCTTTGAAAAAGTTTGCAACAAAAGTCTTCTAAGATATTTCAAGACTGACTCCACAACTGTTCTGTCCAATACTGCATTTTCTGAAATAAGCAAACTTCCCACAACTAGACTGGTTCCCCTAAATGTTTTACAAATGACCTCAAAAATCTTCTGGCTATGAATTGAGATAATTTCTCGGTCACCATCAATTCCCCCCCCCCCCTCAATGTTCAGCCCAAACTTTCTTTAAGAGTTGTTCATGAATGGTATGAATGTCCTCAAGAGATAAGTAAAAGCCTGAAGTTTTAATGGCCTGGTCAATCAAACAGTGCATCAACAAAGTCAATCTTTCATTCCTTGTAGTGAAGTTTGTTCCTCTGTTCCCATCACTGAGGAAGCTGACATCTCACTGTCCAACAGAGTTTCCCCCTCAGATGAATCAGATGAATACTCTGAAACTTCATCTAGGAGTTAAGGGAGATGAGAATTCATCAGACTTTGAATGCAGTTTAAATTCCTGTGCCCCTGGATGTACTATGATCTAAAAAGTGACGTTCTCCACATGGGGGGTTTTATCAAGCCATAGCTCTGGTTCTAATTCCTCCACCTCCAAATCTGATACTTGACCTGGAAGAACAAAGTCCACCCCGAACTTTGGCTTCGGTTTTAACACCTGTACCTGCAAATCTTTGGTTGACTGGATCTCAGGTACACTGTTTTCTAGATATACAATATCTGATACACCATCTGGAGGAATGAAGGGCTCCGCAGGTGTAATTTCGTCTGTTGACTGGATCTCTGGAGGAATGAAGGTTGCCATGGCTGAAGTTTTCTCTGCCATTTTGGCTGGCTGAGCCTCTGCTACACATCCTTCATCTTCAGGTTCACATTTTTGCTCCGGTGTGATGCCACAATCTTTCTCTGCAAGAGAACCTTCTCCTGCAGACCTTTTCCACCTGACTGCTCAGTGTTGGCTTGTTTTCAGCGGAAGAAGTTTCCTGTTTTTCTAGTGTGTTCATTGGAGCAACCTTTGATGAATGTTTGCGAGAGTATTTAGTAAAAACTTCCTTGATCTTCCCTGGAAGATATTTGAGCTTTGAACTTTGAGCTCTGACCTTGCTTGACTTTCTTGGATTCTCTATTAGCGTGCAAACTAACGAAAATATCCTTTATCATGACTTTGGTTTTTTCAACCATATCATTGACGACACGATTTCTAATAGGGTCGTTGGAAGCCGTGCTGGAACTGACTCTATCTACCACATATTTGACGATTAGCTTGTTTAACTTTTTGCTGCTTTCGGTACGAAAGTCTCCGTAGACCTTTACAGCTTTTGCTAACGCTTCGGGCACCTTATTGCCGATGACTGCCTCTACGGCTTCAGTGGTGCATTTATCCTTTTGGAGATTATCCAGAACGGTAGACATAAAGAGCTCCAAGATTTCTCCCAAAACCTTGACCAGAACGCAGATGGTGCTGCGAGCTGGGTCTCAAGTTGAAAGACACATCCATTCCATCCAGGTCAGGTTGATGAAAAACGGATGGATTAGACTCATGAATGGAATACAGAACCTCGCAAAAAGTCCAGAACTTTTTGCAAGACTTTTTCGCGTTTTGTCACCTTTTAGCAAAAAAGAGAAGCTGGTTAAGGTGGAAAGGAAGATGGATGGTGCTAACTACAACGAAATCTTAGAAAAAATAAACTGTTGGGGGCTGTAAAAATACCCAGCAAATGAAGTGGAATGTTAAAGAAAGAAATGTCAGGAGAGTTCATCCAGAAGAAGCAAGAAACGTGACACAGAAGTGACCGGGTGTCCGGATGGCCAGTGGGAGTCGCTAATAAATGATGAGAGACTTTTCTGTTAAACTTCAACTCGCTGATCTCCTCTGTCCTCCCTTTGGCCACCTGTCCAACTTGACAAATGGATATGTAGCTTTCAGGCAGCTGCAAAGAAGAAAGACCAGAGAACCAAAGGAGATGTGAACAAAGTCAGAGGAAGAAAGAGGGATGAAAAGGAAGGCAAGCGGGGTTCGAATATAATGAGAGGACTTGGAAAAAAAAAGGTCTCACTAAAGATGATCGATTTTTTTTTTTTTCCTATTAGGCTGTGACTTTGAGCAATTTATGCATGACACCTGGCAAACTACAAGAATCTGCTTTGATCAAAACCATTTAATTGATTCTCTGGTTGTATATTTAGGTTTGTTGTCCTGCTGGAAGGTGAACCTTCAACTCAGTTTAAGGTCTTTTGCAGCAGGTTTTTTACCAGGACTGTTCTGTATTTAACGCTATCCGTCTTCCCTTCATCTCCGACCAGCTTCCCTCTTTGCTACAGAATAGCATCCCCACAGCATGATGCTGTCACTGCCATGTATCACCATGGGGATGTTGAGTTCAGTCTGATGTGCAGTGGGAGTTTTTGTCAGGTCTTTACTTATTTTCTTTTAGACGTCTTTAATAATTTTATGCCGGTCTACTACATAAAATCCCACAATACTTTGCCGTTTTAGCATCTAAAAGAAAGGGAAAGTTTACAATGTATAAAAACTTTTATAAGATCGTGTTCAACTAGCAGAAATATTTTAAATTTACTCGGCTAACCTCTTGTTATTCACATTTAGCTGACATTGTTTTCAATACTTCTGCAACAATGAGTCTAACGGTTAAAATGCCAAATCATAATGAATGATTTGGCATTCATTATTCAAATAAGAATGAAGTGCATGTTAAATTCAGTTTATGTTTTTTTTTTCCCTCACAAGCCAAATTAATTTAATCCATGAACCAGATCAGCAGGCATAAAACATGAGTATGAATTTCTATGCTCAAGTCATGTTCAGTATTTCACAAAAGTAAATGGTAATGCTGACCTGGAGGTGGCGCTACTCAACCAGTCTACCACCTAAATCAGCACTGGAAAGGTTGCCTGCATTAAATTGACATGTAAATACTCTCTGCAGTGTAAGAGTCATTTAAGAACATACATTGTAATAAAAAAAGAAAAGCATGTTCTCCTTAGCTAAATTAAGTTTTATTGAATACGGCATTTCAAAAATGCTTAAACAAGTAGAAGTAAAACAGCAAAATACACCTTGAGATAAACATCCTTGTGCTTATTCATTAAAAAAAGGTCGGATAAATAATAGTAGCAACCTTTTCTCAAAGTTCCTATTCTTTTTCCAGAAGACTTTTATCCCACTCTTCACAGCCTTGCCACCACTCATTTAGACGCTGCTGCACCGTTTTCATCTGCAGCTCTCCTTATTATCAACTATTAAATAAAACAGTTAATCGTCGACTCAGTGACTACAAGGTTGCCGCAAAACAAGCCCAGAGCATGATCTTTCCACCCATGTGCTTTCTAGTTAATATTGCTTTTTAGCTCTTTTATGGTAAATAATAAGTGGCCTGTACTTGTATCGTACACTATCTGTGCTATGACGTCCCCATTTTCTTATATTTTTACTGAAAACTTGTGGGCTTTGAACAATTTAAGAATGACTCGTCAGCAAGTCCTGATGTCTCTGCTAATAAACTTTACTCAGTGTTGCTTGTAAGAAAAACACATCTGCTTTTCTCAAAGTGCTCACTTGTGATGGTGATCAGTAAATCTCAGTACCTTTAATTAGCAGCAGCTGACTGCCATAATTTTTTATTATTTTTTTTAATGCTCTAAAGGTTAAATATCAATTATTAAAAGCTGTCTTTAAACAAATTAGAAATATGCAGGAAACTTGACACATCTTTTGGGTTTTATTTGCAAATGAAGGTTTAACTTTCGTTTGCAATGAAACCTCTGAAAACATGCGCATATTTAACATTGTAAATCTACAGGGGATTCTTTTCACTCTCAGAAGGAGGAAGGCGTTTTCCTGTTCATAACAATGGGCTGCTTCACCATCAGGTGGACTTACTCATAGCGAGAAAGCGGCTCGGCGTGGATTCTGCGGCGCCGAACGGGGCAAACGGTCAGAGCGGCAGACTTGAGGTGAGTGGCTCTGGAAATTATGAGCAACCCCAAATAATCACATGATGTATGACATGAGAGTTATGCTCAATCCAAAGAGAAATAGGAAAATGAAAGGGGGAAAAATAAAAAAAATAGGTTGATCTTGATTTAATATTTGCTTCTGGACGGGGATCAGTTCCTTACGTCTCGTGGCTGAACTTGTGACTTCATTCTCTCTGATTTAATTCTTATGATTTAGGTCCTGTATTTGTTTGATCGTCCGTACTGGTTCTGTTTCTCTTTGCTTTCCTCTTGGATACGTCTGATTTTGTTGGGGCACTTTCATCCTGCTAGATTAGTTGTCTAATTTAGAAGTGCTACCACACATCTCCTTGTTCACTCATGATCTGGAAGCAAGTGTTAAAAACATGAAGTCACGCAATTCTGAAAATCTGGCCTTCGTGGAAGAGCGGCGAGAAGAAAGACATTGTTGAAAGACGGCAACAAGCCCCATAAGCAAACATCTGTTCAAACAACTACTAAAACTTCGCCTTACCATGTTGAAGCAAGGTGGAGGCAGTATCAGGCTGTGGGTGTGCTTTTCTTCAGCAGAAATATAAAAACTAATCAGAGATAATAACAAGATGGATGAAACAGACATGCTTTGTCTTGTGGGCAACGTTGCCCCACGTTGGGAAAGTCTGTGTAAACAGCAGTAAGTTAAAGGCAAATGGAATCATACATATTCGCAAAAAGGACAAACTTATATCTAAGAATAAGAGAGAAAAAAAATTAAGAAATACGAAAAAAGGTTTTCAGGAGTGCCCCTGCACTCCAAAAGATCTACATACATAAAGTAGAGTTATATGCAGGAAAATCCTTGAAGAAAACTCATTAGAGGCTGCAAAAAGACTGAGGAGAGTGTCCATCGTCCCTGAACGTTAAGCCTGAGTTACGGTTAGATCAAATAATATCAATTTATTATCCATGGCACAACATGATGTTCCCAGAGTTCCCCATCCAGTCTGACTGAGCTTTAGCAATTTTTGCAAAGAGAAGTAGGCAACATAACTCATTCTGTTGTTACAAAGCTGGTAGAGACATAACTCTAAAGGCTTGCAGCTGTAATTGCAGCAAAAAGGTTTTCTCATTGGACACAAACAAAAAATAAATACAAAAATAAATACATTTTTACTAATAAGAAAAGAAAAATAAACCCAAATAGCCTTATTCTTTTCGCTTCATGAATTATGCTCTATTTTGTGCTGGTCTAACACATAGAATCCCATTAAAATATATAAAAGTTTGTGAATATGGCATGCCAGTATATAAAATATTTTCGCAAATATGTGGGTGTATAAATATAAAATATGGAAAGTACATCATCTGTGTCTCTAAGGAGCATGAATAGGAGGTTTTTGGTTTATCTCTCTTCTGCTCTTCACACAGACTTTAGTTCTCCTTACACAATTTATAAACATACCAGAGCTAGGAGAAGCCTTTTTAGGACAATAAGCAGATTTTTATTTTGATTTGGCGAAAAGGCCCAATTTTGAGCCCAAATGACGCTAAGGCCTGCAAAACTACTAGGAATGATGCTAGCCTGCTAGCATCATTCTAGCTAGGAGCCTAGCTACTAGGAATGATGCTAGATAGGGAAACACTGAATTTATAGTAAATAGGTTAACAAGTTTAATATCTTATATTTCCCCAACATCGGCAGCAGCCAACAGCAGTACGAGATTTACCCATTATATGTGTACCAACTGTAAAAATAATATAAAACTTTTATGTATCGCGTTAGCTTTTTGCTCTTGGGAGCCCCCTGGTGGTGTGGGGGCACTAAACAGCCGCTTGACTCGCTCTGCCTTGGCCTGGCCCTGAACCTACCTCTGCATATCATGCTAATTCTGTCAACAGTCTGTATTTTTTCACATCTTCCATCCTCCCAGCTTCTTTTTCTGTGTTGCTGATGCATTACTTTCCCCGTCTCCTGATGGAGCACGGCGCCTTAGGGGAGCTGCAGAAGGAGTCCTGGGACAGTGTGGGCGTTTGAAGACAGCTATAGTGTCATAACCCTCTGAGATACAGAACCCCACCACCACCGCCATCCTCTTACAGAGTGACTCAGTGCGTGAAATGTGAAGGGGGGGGTCAGGAAAAAAATCCCCCTGCCTTCCACCCCGACTCGGAGCATGTGGGAAAGAGAAAACTTTATCCTATATTTAACCCCCAGGTGTCTGTGTGGTGCGTTCATTTGTGTGTGTCAGGAACTGAGTCATCAGCTGCTGGCTGCTGGATGGGTTATCTATAAGCAAAAAATGAGTCTGGCCGCTCCCTTATGGGGCTGGCCGGGGGACTTTTAGCAATGTGTCAGCGCTTTCAGTGCTCTGAACTCAGGCAGCTTGAATATGCCACATGAAAAAGCAGATGTGCATTTAAAAACTTTTTTTTTTTTTAAACGCAGTGTTGTTAACATATTGAACTGTAAACACAATACCTTTCCTAAATGAGTATTTTATAAAGCTGTAGCTGCTAGCATAAAAACATGGGGGTGGTTATGGCAGCGTTAGAGAGGCAGCGGCTAATTTACAGTCATCTAACGTAAAACTTTCCGAGGACACCCGTTCGAGCCATTCCCGTTCGAGCAGAAGCAACAATGCTGAGTCAAATCACTAACCGCTTTTACCCATCAAAGCGCCATAAATGATAGCAGCCTATTAAGGCTGGAGCTCTTTATGAGGGGAATCATATATGTATCGTCTCCATGAAGTCAAAGAGCCTGACTCAGCGCAGACCTCCCAATGATCTGGTTCTCTAGCAGCGCCCAGACTCCTTCCCATGGGACAGAGGAGGGATTTTACCCCCGCTCTTCTGCTCAGGATGTCTTTAACCCTCAATGAGAACGTTTGTATTATTATATCCAAATGGATTTTTCCTCATTTCCTTTGTGTCTTGTTAGTAACAATGACTGGATGAAAAATATGTCCATAAAACAACTCAATTCAGAATTTCTGTTCTGTGGAAAATGTAAAGGCTGTTTTATAAATGTTTCAAAGAAATATCTGATCACCTCTATAGTATCACAGTCTTCCCTGTCCGGTTGTCCGTTACAAATGTGTGCAAAACTTTGCTGATATTCTGCTAGTGTTGAAAAAATAACATTTTCTCATTCGCAGTTTTTGCTCTAAACTGAACAGCGGTTCTCTTAAACACATCATACTAACTTATTCTACAGTAATAAAAGAGTTTTTTGGTTGTTGTTTTTTTTTTTTTTTTTTTTTTTTGAGGTCACCATTTTTACTGGGAAAGCTTGTTTGTAAAAACATAAATTAGGAATCTCTATGTGCTGCTAGAAAGGAGGGGCAGCGACCAGCACCGGTCATGGGACCTGGTAAGCATCTAAGCCGTACAAAAACACCCAATTGAAACTAAACTAAAACATAAACATGGTCGCTGCATGCTCTGAGCTCACGGTCTGTGCGCCTTGAGGCCCCAGAGCCAGCAGAGCGATAAGATTAGAGGAGGTATGTGGGTGTGAAATAGCTGCGGTGTGGGACTTTCTGGATTCACACAATCCACAGTGGCTGCAGGCCACGACTTTTGTTGGAGTTTAAGATGATGGTAATTCACAGACACCCAATGGCACCTACACACAGTGCCCTACTAAATATTTATGACCCCTGAACTTTTGAACATCGTGCTACAACCACACACTTTCATTCATTTCATTAGGCTTATATGTGACAGCCAGGCCAACAAAACATAGTTCATTCTTGTGAGCCAGAATGAAAATGGCATTTGGTTTTACAATTAAGAAAAGAATAGTGGTGGGACTTGATTCAAATTTTTAATCAACTTAATTGCAATTAATGAATCGCATTTTAAACAAAAAAAAAAATCAACAAACTGAGGAACGTTATAATTCAAATAGCCTTTTTGCCTCAAAACCTATTAAATTATCTGTAATTAATTAATTGAAATGAACATGTTTAAGTCACAACCCTAGAAAGAATATGTAATATTTTTTTGTGTTATAGTGCGTAGCCTTGTTACTCTGCTGGGGTCTCTTCTGACTTTCTTTCAGGTTTGCTCTCTATGACTTGTGGCGAACTTTCAGCAGAAACTCTTATGGCTTTCTTTCAACAATGGCTTCCTAATTGTTGCTCTTCCAAAAAAGATGCGTTTTCGAAAGAGCACACTAACAAATACGTGCGCCGAACATCTCTGCAGCGTTAGAGTTATTGCTCTCTGGTCTGAATTGAACACAGGCTCCTGAAGGCAAACCTGGTTGCACAGACTTTTATTTAAGTGGGATCAAAGTAAAGTCAGCTGAGTAGAAATGAATGCCACACTTTTAGAATTTGGCATTTTTATGCTCGGCTAATCCGGAACAAACTTCCAGAAAACTGCGAAACAGCTGAAACACTGAGTTCCTCTAAATCAAGGCCAACAACCCACCTGGTTAGAGTTGCATTTGATTAGTAACAACTGTGACACTGATCAACATATTTGCTGTATACATGCTTGATGATTTTGATGATGGCGTTTGACAAAATGTAATGTTTATTGCTTGTTTTATAACTGGACACTGCATCATGTTTTAACAGTCTAGAGCACTTTAAACTGCCTTGTTGCCTGAAATTGGCTTTACAAATAAATGTGATTTGACTAAAATTGGATTTCCAGCTTTGCTGCATTGTTCTACCTTATAAAATTACTTTGTTCAAATATGTGGGAATGTGCTGTTGTATCTGGATGAAATAGTGAAACGTTAAAGGGATATGAGTATTTTTTTTCATGACACTGCAAGTGACCCAGACATGTACAGCATCTACAAAGTGCCAGGGAAAACCAGACAGACGTGCTGCTGCAGCATATTAAGATGCAACAACAGCGAGGCGTTTGTTTTTTGTTTGTTTGTTTGTTTGTTTCAAATGTTGCAAATAAAGAAAGAAAGGCTACAGTTTGTGTCAGAGTACAGTGTAACCTTGAGGTTTTGACTTCTGCTCTGCGGCACACAAGGCGAAACCCAGAACTTCCAGTGGGCCTATTAAAAGTCCGGAGTTCTGACAGAGTCGCCTTTGTTTCATAATTAATGCAAACGTGATAACCGTGACACTGACTGCTGGGCGAGTTGTTCATCAGCGTCTATGACAAGTAAAAATGAACGCTGCCATTCATCTGTGCAGAGAGCTAATGGACCCCGTAAGGCTGCATTACTGAGCACAACACTGGGGACCTTTGTGCCAGACTGATAAAAGCAAATTTATGACACCGACACAGAACAGTCGGAGTGTTGCGGCTTTAATAGTTGGCCACACAGGAGGAACTGCTACATATTATAGGCTAATGCAACAAGAGCGCGGTTGCCATAGCAGCTGTGTTAACAGATTTAGGCGAACATCAATTAATTTTACATCCGTCAGCAAGTCATAAAGCATTTTCTGTCTCCTGTAATGAACGGTTAATACCTCTCAAACATTTTTGATGTTATGCCACGTCATAAATATGTTTATGCATATTTTATTGAGATTTGATGTGAGCCACTACATAAAACTGTCAGTGTAGAAAGAAACGCCTGAAAGTGTAGGTCGCTGCTGTTGCAATAAAAAGACAAAATGACTTCAGAAGACACCTAATTAGTAAATTGAGTTCACTTGTGCGTAATATGATGTTAGTATAAATCCTGCGAAAGCCTCAGAAGTTTGTTAGAGCAGCGTTTCTCAAAATGGGGGGGCCGAGCCACCCCGAGAGGCCTCAGAAAGATTGGTGGAAGATGAACGGGGGGAAAACAGCTAAATTTTAAAAATTGAGTCTAATAAAGCATTTAAGTTAAAAAAGAATTATTGAAATGTTATTTGCCAATCTCATCTTTCTAAATGGCTGATTTATCCAATTCATCAAGCTGCTCTGCTCCTGAAGCTAGCATGTTATGTGCAAAATGCAAATTTTTCTGTCAAAAGAAATAACAAAAACTGAAAGAACCATCCAGCAAACCTGCTGTGGGGGACATTGCTGCAAAGAAATCATGGCCAACTGCAATCAGTTTGTTCCACTTTGTTTTTCACTGGAGACATTTGGTCTCCATTTAGCTGGATTTAGGTCCCAAAGGTTGCTCCCTGATAGATGGGCACCAAGAACGAGGAGAAAAGATTGAACAAGGGAGAATTTACTTCATGCACGTTACTCAGATGAAAGCAACACTTTGCGATGGGACGTAGATCAGTACGAAAAGTCTTGATGTGGGCAAATTGTAAGAACGATACGGAGAGGAACAGAAAAGAACAGAACGTACTTCTTTGTTGTTTTATTTTCACTGTGACAATTTTAATTGAATACATAACTGTTTTATTTATTCCTTCGTTCTACCTCTTCATAAAAAATAAAAAAAAACGGCCTTTTCTTGTTCTATCTTTCTAAATGTTTCTTTGAGTTGGATTTAGGTGACTAAAAATTCCAACGCTCTTATTTAGTTAGTTTTTTCCCCCTTTATGCTACGAGTCCTGCATCTTTATCCTGCCTCCCAGGGCCTGCAGGGAGAAAGCTGTGATTAAAAGCAATTATTGCTGGTATTGTCAATAAAAGGCAATGAGGTAAAACAACTGCTGGTGAAGTCATCAAAAGCTGGCCTAAGAGGAAGGGAGCTGTCTGCGGCGGCGAACTCTCAGAATCACTGTCCAGAGAATATCGATTGCTTGTTTGATTACAAGCAAAACCTACGATCGGGTTTCTCTAATCCAGGCAGACTAGAGAAGGAAATACAACGCTCCGCTTGCGCTGAATCTGATGTCACAATGCCCACAGAATTAGATTACGTGTTTGCTGCACTAGGCTTTGTTTGGGTTGATCACAAACAGAAACACAAACAGACAGGACAGGGTGAAATGCATGAATTTAGACCTCAAAAGACTTTACAGAAGTCTGTCTCATCGGTCCAGTCCGGCTTTACAAAAGCCAGTGACTGTAGATTCGTCTTGCTGTTGCTCATAATAAACCCTATCAGACCCATAAAGGTCCAAACCCTCGCTTCATATCAAACTCAAGCTAGATTTTGTAAAGATACGCAGCCCGGTTTCTATAGCCACAAAATGACTGATGTTACTGCACCATTACGATGCCAAAAAAAAAAATAAATCTGCAGAGTGTTGTAATTAATCTGTTTGCGTTCAGTAGAGCCGCTTTGTGAGCCGTCTGTCATTCTTGGATGATGTCCAAGGGAACATCTTTGGCGTAAAATTAACCTGTTGTTCAAGGGGACCACTATTTAAAGCGGGTAGATGGATTTATGGTTATGTCCTTTTTAGTGCTGCAGACGCATGGCTCTCTTGGGTGATGCTGAGCTAATGGGAATCATTAGCTTCTGCTCTAATGAAGGTCCATTACATACCCACACAGCAAGAACTATTCATTTTTTATGAGACGTGCAGAGCTATTGGCGCCTCTTATCAGGGGCATTTGCTATCACTGGTTATACGTTGACCTGCAGCGAGAGGGCAGCCAGATCGAGGGGACCGGTTTAAACCAAGCAGAGTTGTAGGTATGAAGTTCCTCGCAAGAGCTTTCATATTTTCATATTTTAATCCATCCATCCGAAGAAAGTTGGAGTACCTGGGAAGGACCATGCAGCCCATTTTCTACAATTACAACCCCGAGACTTCAATTATTTTATTTGGATTTTTTTTTTAAATGCCTTACAGCGAAGTAGGTGTATCATCAGCTAAGAAGACTGAGAATTACATAAGATTTTATGTTTTTTTTGTCTTTACACATGTCGAGATTGAAATATGTGCTCATTGTTCAGAAGTCGCTCTAACTGGACTGCCCTGCATTTAGCTCCGTCCATCTTCTCATCATCTCTGAGCAACTTCCCTATAAACCTTCTGGGAAAAAAAACACTCCCTCTCTCCCTCCCACCACCAAGTTTTCCACTCAGTGTAGACAGTTGAGTTCAACTTTGTTTTCATCTGCAGAGCCCCTTCTTCAACATCCCAGCCAGCACACTTAGGTGGGCCCCATATGGGAAAAAAGAGGGCAGATCATATGGGTCCCAAATGGGTTTGTCCGCGGTTTCCATGATGGTCTTGCCCATGTAGGTGGTCCTACATGGTCAAACCCATGTAGGGCCACCACCATATAGGGCCCATGTAGGCTGCGACCCTATATGGGCAAACCCATGTGGGGCCACCATGGAAACCACGGACAAACCCATTTGGGACCCATATGGTCTGCCCTCTTTTTCCCCATATGGGGTCCACCTAGGTGTGCTGGCTGGGAGGTAGCAAACTGCAAGCGTGATTTCCCACGGCGCACAAGATTTCTCTTCTCCACATAATTTTTGGAATGAGCTACTAATCGTTTTCCTCCTGATGGATCTCCAGAGCTCTCGTTGCCTGGCCTGCGGTTTTAGATACCTTGGTTGATTTGAAGTTGTGATACACTCCTCCCAGTTTTTAACAATGCTCTGTGAAATGTCCAAAACTTAGAATACTGTACAGAATTAGCTTTTCTGTAAGATGTAAGGTTTTCAAACAAGCTTCTGGAGCCCTTCACAGAATAGATGTGCTTTGCACCGAATTTGCATTCATGCCACCTTATTAGGTGTATATATACACTGGATGTCACACATAACCATATCAGAAGATAGGAGGTCGAGTAGAAAATGTGAACTTGTATAAGGGATGTTGAGTTCAGAAAAGAAGCCATTTATATGAATTATGTACTATGTTGTGTATGTTTATTATATAAAATCCCAACAAAATGCATCAGTTTGTAGAAAAAGATAGACGATTATTGTAAAGGTTGTAAAACGTCATCTAAATTAGCTGCTTCTTTTTTTGTTTATTACAATAAACCTAGCATTATAATCTAGGAATTATCATTTGCTATATACAAATGTGCTTTTGTGTAGAGGCGTGCGATACTTCAATCTGTATCAATCTGATTTTAAGTAAATACAGAGTCACTATCTACAGCAATACCAATACTTAAGTACAACATATCGACAAACATCTGGCCTTTAGGCATTTGTGTGTGTGTGTGTGTGTGTGTTTTTTTTCCTTTGAATAATTTTTGTTAAAACCAAGATCAAAATCTGGATAAACTTTATATGTGTCTACAAAACACATTATTGACTAATGTAGACTATAAGAGAATAGAAAAACAAAACAAATTTGTGTGCATTGCTTTCTGAAATGAAAAATTGTAGAAATAACAAAGCAAATAAAAATATTTGAGAGTAAAACAGCTGAGAAACTACAAAAGTATCGTTGAGTGTCACCGCGCGATACTCTTACCGACTTGGTATCGATATAATTGATACTTTTGTTTGGTTGCTGCTTATCCACATGAATAAAACGGGATTCCGATTCTGTTAGGTTATAACATTTGGTTTTTTTTTTTAATCTAAGGGATATTATGAATAAACTTCTCTTGAGTGAGGACACACAGGGAGCCTAATAGTAAGTATTCACGAAACAACGATGTAAGATCATTCATCTTTTCCATCACCGCTGCTCCCTCCAGACACACTGATGCTGCCCCACTCGCTTCGTGTGCACCACAGCAGACAGGTTGTCTGCAACAGGGGGGAGGGGGGGAGGGGGTTGCGTGGGGGGCTGTTGCAGCTGCTGTCCCACTCGGCGCTGCGGAGCCTGTGTTAACTCATCTTCTGGGTTCGACTGGGAAGATTTAAAAAGAGAAAGAAAGAAAAAAGAAAAGGACTCGTTAACACCTGAGAGGATCGAGCTAAGGTAAGACGCAGCGCAGAGATGAAGCCCCGTCTTCTGGGCGGCGGCAGGACAACCAGGAGACTTTTGTCGGCTTGCCTCATCTCGGCGTGCCAAGCCCTGCACAGCTGCGGGGGAGTCAAGTGCGTGGATGGCCACCAGTGCTGCCTGCTGCCCGTCCCCGGGAACGGCAGCTCCGGCTCCGCAGAGAGCTGCTGCAAGCTCCCCATCCACGTCTTCTTCGACAACGTCGGCTGGTTCACGCGGAAGCTGTCGGGCATCTTGATCCTGCTGCTGCTCTTCGCCATGGGCTACTTCATCCAGAGGATCATCTGCCCGCGGCCCCGCCACCGGCACCAGAACCAGGAGCACGGCGAGGAGCCCTCGCTCTTCCACGGACCCACGTCGGCGTCCCAGGATCTCCTCCTGGAGCCCTACCCGGAGTGCACCCTGGGCGACTTCGCCTCCCCGAACCTGCCGGCCTACGACGAGGTCAAATACCTGCCCACGTACGAGGAGAGCATGCAGGAGATGCACCGGGACCGGGACCGGGACCGGGACCGGGACCGCTCCGACGATGACCTGTTGTCCGGAGCGGAGCCGGCGGCGGCGTCCGGAGAGCAGGAGCGGGATCTTCTGGGGGTGAGCCCCGCAAGGACAGCTCGGAACTCGGTGTGAAAGGAGAGCAAGACCCGGACAATGAACTGCCTGATAGTATTACTAATTTATTATTATATTATTATCATCATCATCATCATCATCATCGTGGGGAGGGGGGGTTTCGCAGAGACACAAACTCAAGTGCAATTAATCCTGATTGTAAAGAATAAAGGAGGAGGCTGAGAACGTAAACGTGTTTTGGAAGATAATACGTGTCTGCTCGCCTTTTTGTATGCAAATGCCGCCTCGGCAGAGGGGATTAGAGAGAAAGCAGGAGGCGCCTTCAACCGACGCTCATTGTGTTGATGGGACAGCTCATTTGGCTGCGGGACAATCACGTTAAGTTTTCGCGGCACCATGAAGACATTGGTTTCTTCTCAAAAATGTGACCTTTTATTTCTATACATTCTGAATATTTTTTTTATTTATTTATTTTTTGCAACCAAATGGAGAAAAAAAACAAACAAAAAAAAAAACACTTTCTCCTCAAAGTTGAATGTGGACGGACTGAAGTGAGGGATTCATCTGCATCTGGGATACTTCCAGTCAAATGATACCTTATCAGCATGAAAGCAATATTCCATTCATATTCACATGGTAGCCCATAGATAAGCGTTTTATGGGTAATCTGAACCGTCGTTCATGTGTTTGTTGACAGATAAGCCGCCACAATATAGATAGATATAAAAAAAAAAGCTCAAATCCAGCAGCATTTTGTAGCCTGGAGTTGCATGAATTCAGAGTGGGGAGGATGATGGGGCTGGGGGACAGCAGATGTTGCAGCATCATGCTGATAGGTGCATGTTGGCAGGAAATGTGAAAATGGGGTTGCAAGAAATGTTGCAATTAGATCTAATGTAGGGAGCGTTTTAATATGTTAGAATGTCGTGTAAAAGTTCCGTTTCAGTCATTCAAATAGGTGTTAAATAGATTCATTACATACAGTGTATTTTACGTAATCTTTATTATTATGAGTTAAAATATCGAAAGTTGAGTTTCTGAGAAAATCCCCCCCCAAAAAAAGGTGTTTTAACACGTTTTACTATAAAATCTTGGAGAAGACTCGTCTCCTCAAGGAGGGTTAGACTCAAGAGGTTATTGTTGATGAAGTTGCCTGATCACAGACTGTTTTGTCCTGTTTTATTAGCAGAAAGTTGAGTGGAAGAAAAATCTGTGGTAGCGAAAGATGCACATGCAAAAGGTCGTAAAGCAGCGCCCACTCAGGAGCTGGGTGGAGAGTCGAAAGTTGTGGACAGCAGCTGGAGACGGAGACGTACAGGACAGACGCTACCACTGTGTCCTTAACCAGAGGAAACATCACACTTGAGTTTAGGGAAAATTTACAAGGACGTTTCTGACGTTATGCTTCCTTCTGCTGACCGGCCTTAACGAGATGCTGATTTCATTTTCCCGGCACGGCTTGGCACCGGCACACACCGCCAAAGGTACCAAAACCTGGTTCAATGACTCCGGTGTTCCTGTTCTTGATTGGCCAGCAAACTCTCCCGACCTTTAACCCCATAGAGGATGTATGGACAGTTGTCAAGAGGTAGATGAGAGACAAAGGAACCAACATTTGAAACCAGCCATCAAAGCGACCCGGGCTTACATGACGCTTCAACGGGACCGCAGACCGATCAGCTCCATGGCACGCTGCACTGACGCAGTAATTCAAACAAGTATTGAGTACAGAATATTTTAGTTGCCACCTTATATAATATAATATATATATATATTTATATATAACTAAACTTTCCAAAGAGCAGAATATTTTAAGAGCTGTAAACCTCAAACGTCTAAATGACAATAAATTGGACCTTCAAATGTATCCTTTGGTTATAAATCTCTAAAATATCTGACTTTGCCCATTTATATGTTATTACTGGTGTTAACCTTAAAAACATATTCTAATTTATTGAAATGCCCATTTACATTGCTCGGGAAGCCGGCAGAAATTAAACTCCATTGTTCTGCAAACCTGAGTGAGGATGCAAGTGAAGAAAATCTCCATAAGGACCTGCCTGCCGATCATGACTGGCAACTGTCTTAACACCATGGGATGTGATAATCCAACATTCAAGCAGTGCAGGAATAATTTCATAAAAATAGGGAGACATTTTTTAAAAGGGACTCGCATTAGATGTAGTTGTCACCTATAAAACAGCATGTCAGGGTTAGTTTTTGGTTTTCAATAAAGATTAAATATGCACCCCCAAAATAAACCAGCTTTAACTCTGACATGCGTCTGATGACATCACATAAGACAACTGCTCAGTTATTCAAACATCTCCTTCTTGCTGGTGTTTTTTCTTTATGTTTAGTTGCATGTTTCATATGTTCCCTGAATTGATTGCAGGAATTTGTGTTGCCAAAAATAAAAAAAATAAGTGGAAGTAGCTGAAATGGCCCAAACTTGTAAAAAAATCTTATCAAACGTTTTTCAGAATCCAGATAGTCTTTGTTCCTTTCAGTTTATGTTTCCCGCAGAACTGCTGCATCACGCACGACTTCCATCGCAAATTATTACCAGTCAGAAACTTGGCTGTCACATGATTGTTAAAGTGGAAGGTTTTGGGCATGTAAACACAATTAGAACGTTAACAAATATGTTTTTAATCTTTTTTTCCCCAACTTTAGTGTCATAGATATTCGGTACAATAAGAAACACACTTATTAGCGGGAGGTTTTGGCACTACAGTGCTGCATTGAATGGTGAAGTGAAAGGAAAAGGGGTGGAGATGCAGCAAATGCCCCAGCGTTCTCTTTTCCTTCGTTGAAATCCATCGGCGTGTGATTATTTGCCGTCTGTCATACGCAGAAGCTCCACCAAGCACATCTCTTGCCCCACAGCTCTCTTCAGGCCATCGCTCTCGTTTTCTGCACTTGCACTCACGAGTGATGCGGAAAACGCAAAACCACTTCACCTTCACCTTCCTAGCAGAAAACCAGTCAAAATGTAACAACTGTCAAGGACTGCGACACAATTTCATCTCAACAAATCCCACACTTCCAAGCAAAGAAAAGCAGCTCCAGGTCACGATGCTCCTGCTGCCGTGTTTCACTGTGGTTATTTTGTTCTTGTCATGCTGTATGAGCCACGCACAATGTTTTAGAATGTTTCAGCCAGCTTTGAATGTTTTCTTTGGAAACAAAAGGCTTTTGGTTTTGAACCTTACTTCAAACTATGAACACAGGACAATGTTATCACAATTAAATCTCAGCCAGAACGTCCAAAAAGTCTCGCGGCTTTTTCAGTGTTGCTGCCGGCCTCTGGCGTCCCTTCTCTACCAGTTTGTCCTTTTGTTATGTCACTATTGTTGCATATTTTCTCTTATTACTAATGATTGCTTTTACTGTGCCGACACATGCCGTATTAATGCGATGGGAAACGTTTTTATTATGTCCTTCCCCTGACTGATACGTTTGGACAGTAGGACCATTTTGATCCTTTGGCACCTCTCTGCAAACTTCGGCTTTTGGCTGAAGGACTCAAACGGTTGATTTGTGGTTAATTAAATTAACTACGACTACTTTTAGGCGTGCAACCGTAAACACTGAATGTAAAAACTGAACCGAAGTGTGATGAAGCAGAGTGTGTATCAAAGGGTTTGCGCATCTAGCTTTTTTCTTTGCTTAACATTTTCCCATCTAACAGAATTGCTTGTTTGACGTACACAGGGTGAAATTTTCACATTAAAAGTGAAAATATATGTGGGGGGAGGGGGGAGGAGTTATTGAGGCCTCATTTTTACAAAAACATCGCAATTTCACAAGGTTGTGTAAACTTTCGGCATGCGCCGTTTAATGAGCCCTATTCTATCAGGACAACCCAAATCATTTCCTACTTCTGGGAAGAAGTAGGAAAATGTCTTAGCTCAGCAGTCAGAAAGAGAGAAGATGCTTGGATAAGCTAAAATAGTTTGACTGCATAGAGGAACTCAGCTCCGGAAAATCCAGACAATATTTGAGATGACACAAGTGAAATACTTCGAAAGCTAACATAGCGAGTTGTGAAATTGCGTGAAAACTCATCAGATATAATTAGTTTACGTAAATTTTAACAGATTTGTCCTGAAGATGATGATCATCATCATCACCATTTGCTTCAGCTTCTCTCTCCGTCTTGGTCTTGTGGGTCATCGGGGTCAAAATCTGGCTTAGGGACATATATGGTTGAATTGCTTACACACTGAAAGCTTCAGAAACATTTATTTGTGAAAAAGATCATTTAAGAGAAGAATCCTCCACTGGACAGTGGATTTTAAAGCCACGTGGAAAGAGAACTTGCCAGTCAGGTGTCATGTGACATGACGGACGCTTTGAAACATTTGATGTTTGAAGAAGAGGAACCAGAACACGCATTTCTTTTCTGTTTCTTCTTAAGCAAAAGAAGAATGTATTGTAAGCAATGTTTTCATTTCTATTACGGTGAGAAATGCATGTTAAAAATTCATTTTCTCTCAAATTATACAGAAGAACATATGTCAAGCTGTCGTGAGAATCATGTTATTTTGCAGCTTTTAAAAGCTTGTGTTGTCCAGGGTGAATGAATGTATGCAAAAAAAAAAAAGCTGAGTATACACTGGTTTGAATAGATTTTCCGTAATTCATGCAAAGTCAAAACTGTACATAGAACCTCAAACATAACCAACACGCTCATTAATGTGCGGTCAAATGTCTCTTATCACATTTAACCACAGAGTTCAAGAGGTGAGGTCAGCATACCCAGGGCAGCCATCTTGTTTGGTGTTTTACAACTTCTAATTATTTGGTCTTTGGATTCAGGTCAACTCATAGAAGGGATGGTTGAAATAAAAGCCATTTTTTGTAAAAGATAATTTTGTCATTTGTAATTCCTTTGCAAGAAAAGAAAGTGAGGGGAGAAAAAAAACCCGATGAAAATTGGATATCGAATTTAGCATACAAAAAAAAAAAAATAAATCTGAGATTTTATGTTGAAGCCATAATTTCCCAGCCTTAAAGAAAATTTTAATTTTAGGTATTTCTGACTGGAATTTCCCAGTAGCCAGCCAGGTTTACACCAGAGGACCCACTGACACCCGCAAAAAGAAAAGTGTAGCATCTCCTCAACGGGCTAAAGGACATTTATCCAAATGCGGTAACGGCATTCATTCCAGTCTGCATGTAGAGATTTGACCCTGTGGTATAAAAGAAACCCCACAATACAGTCAAACGTCTTCAATGAAGATGTATAATCATCCCACTACAAAAATAGAATCTTTCAAATGCGCTCTGAGAAGTACATTTATGCCTGCATAATACATTTCATTGATATTTTCAGACATCTCTTTCTGCGAGCCTAACAAAGCAAACGTGGAGCATCTCTGACCGACTCTGCGGAAACTAAAAGGCTGGAGTGATTGTCGTTCGCTTCTGTAATCCAACACTGCGATGTCCCGAGCTGATAGTGATCGCTGATGGCTTTCCTTCTCCGGCTTGGAGGATGCTGACATTTGAAAGCATTAAAACCGAGCAGCGAAAGCCGACTGCAAGGGGTGCAGGAGGCGCGATACGTGAACGCAAGTCAACTCTGTCTGGACCAAAGTGCGTCAGCTCCGGTTTCTAGGTCTATGTTATGATAAAGATGCTTTATCTTTCCCCAGAAAAAAAAAACAACAACAACAACAACGCGGTTGTTTTTCAGTTTTCCTCGAAGGCAGCTATCACCAATCAAAACAATCTACAACATTTTTGCAGAAACAAACAGAACGAGAGAGAAAAACAAATGGATCCCATGGAACGGATGCAGTACACAAATCGTGTTTTTGTCGTTTTTTAAGTCTGTGCCCATAATCCACTTACTCCATTGCTTACTGGACAAAAGAACAGAAAAGGTCAAATCAATGAAGCTTGTTCTCCTCATAAATTTTACATGAGATCCCAGCAGCATCTCTTGACTGCGAGTAGTGTGTGAGCACTAGTTCAAAAATGATCATATACACTTCACTCTTGTGAAGACGAGGCCCATCGTTCGGATTGTAGCGCAGAATTTGGTTTGAAATATATATAACATGCATGCATATTTTTTGTAACAAATATTGGCTAGGAAAAATGAGCAATAATGATTTGTTGTCTGGCCATTCTCTGAATATTACTACTTAAGATATTCAAGTCCTTAGTTATAAATCTTAATGTAAATATCTTTAATAGCTTTATATGTTTAATATTTAATGGCAAAGCTTGCTCTGTAACTGTTTTATCTAGATCGATAGCTTTAAAACATCAGCAGATGGAGGTAGGTTACTCAGAGGCCCGAAGCGACTCGGATTTCTGAAAGGAGTGATATGGCAAGCAGTCAGCTCACATAACAGCAGCGGAGGACGCGTGATGGGAATTCAAAATAAAGTATTTCCGTGGAGCGGCAAGGCGCTATAGAGAATGATAACATAGTGTTTCTGTAAGTTACAGTCTGTCTTGATTCATCTGCTTGAATCAAGACAGACTTTGCGACCTAAAATTTCTAGATATTTGCGGAAGATTTTATGAAATTCTAAATATTTTTAGAGCAAAACCTTGTCTCACAACAGCTTGTATAATAATCATTTTGTATTCCAGATCTCTTTGTCTTGAAAATAAGGAATGGATTCCAAAACTAAATGCAGATTCTATAAGACACATTGGCAAACTTTTTTTTTTTTTTTTTTTTAAACAAAATAGAACAAAAACAAAGAACTAAGTAGCTCCATCTGAATGTAAAGAGAACAAAAGGGGAGAAAAATCTACCTTTATTTTTGGAGTATGTCTTCAGTCGGTATTTCCAAAACCCAAAAAACAGATAAGTGAAATATTAAGATCAAATAGTTATGTGGCAAAAAAAAAAACCCAAACACTTTATTTAAATAGAAAGCATAAACTCCACAAGATCTTGTATTTCCATCATTTGACCGATTATTAGATTTCTGTCCTTTAAAAACCGTAAAAAAAACAAAGAGTTTATTTTTCTATTCTTATCCAGATTGGATGAATGATCAAATCTACTTTCAAGGTTTTCCCAGAGTTTCCAAGACTGTGTCAGAACCTTTAATTATATTTTTTCCCATAACATGACAGCAATAATTTGGTTCTAATTAAACTTTTGAAAATTATTTCAAAAGTTTTATGGGAAAGACTGAATTTAGTCCGACATCATGAGAAATGTGGTTTTGTCACAGCATGACGGCAACTGAATAAAAGTTGGTGGAAAAAAAAAAAAAAAAAAACATATAATAAATCCAACATAAAAAATTTTTAAGCCAGAAGTAAATGAGATTAAAAAATATGGGTGTATTTAAGACTTTTTTTTGGAATGCAAAAAACTGAAGTCTTGTCAAATAGAAAACACATTTCTTTTTCTTAAATAAGTGTACTTGCTTTATTAAATCATATTCCATGTAGTGTTTAAAAAAAAAAAACACACAGAGTTTTGGCTGTATAAATAGTGGAAATATAGATGTACAAAAACACATTTTAGAACATGAGAGTATTCACTTTTACATGTCTGAACCCATCAGGTTAAATGAACAGATGAGTAAAGATAAAATCTGACGCATCAATCACTGAGCCGTTTTCCTTCATGAACCCTGGACAGGCCTGTGACTGCAGCTGCCAATTTAAACAAGAGCTAAATAAAAGCAGACCGTCTGAACCATGGTAACTCATTCCAATCGACCCAATGTAAGCCTAACGATGGAGCATGAATGGCATAAATTCACGTGACGTCTTTTTATTTACAGCCGCTCGGGGATGGCAAATTGCTGGACACTTAACTTTAGTGATGAATCTAAATGAACGAGAAAATAGGTGTAAAAATATAAATGTACGAATTAAAAATATTGGTACGTGCAGTAGGATGTACCGTTTAAATTTCTGACAAAATCAACCCTTTCATCCGAGCAAACTCAGAACAAGATAAAAAAATATATTTCTAAAATTATCTTATTGACATTCGTGACAATCCCTACAACACACTACAGAAGCTTTCACTTTTTAATTTAGTCAAAGTATCAATGAGGTTTTCTTTAATAATTGATGACTTCCTGTTTCCCTGGGACATTAATATGGTATAAAACAGAGGTCCATTTGTTCCAGTCACTTTTAAATGGCAAGAGAGCACACCGTTCGAGGAAATGGCTTAAAAGAAAAATATATATTCACATAAAATTGCTTGTATTTACAGGACAGAACTTCAACCGAACTTCAACAGCGACAAACAAAGCCGAATGAGTACCGAAGTTTAAAGCTTGGAATAAAACAGCTGCTGAAGAATAGTGCCAAGAAGTGACACGCTGGCACTATTTACAACAGGTTGCTTGGAAGGCGTGTCACAAAAAAGGCGCTGTCAGATGGAGGCTGCACCTCATATAGTGATTTTGTGCCACTCAGAAGTAGCAAAAAATCACTAAGAGTCCTTATCATAAATGTCGTGACGCCACGCTGCCCCTCACGGAGGTGTTTGCAGCTTTCTCTCGCTCCTTAGACAACTCCATCTCAATCTTCGCCTGGATTTTTTCCCAGTCCACTTCAACCTGAAGGAGAGGAAAGAAAGTTGGATCAAGTTGGACAACATTAATTAACCAGGATAGAAAGCAGAGCATTTAGGAAACAGGCATTCAACTAAAAGTGACACACACACACACAAAAAAAAAAACGTATTCTAGATTGACTGGAAGCTGCATAACTGATGCACCTACAGTATGTGCGATCATCAGGGATTTCAACGTGACTCTGAAACAGTATGGAGGCCACAATTTCAAATCCTCAAATAGAGCTTCTACCAACAGGCTTCCTACAAGTTTTATATTTCAAATTTACATATTTATTTCTATCAGATTCATAACAATGGACATTTAAGCACAAAAAAATGTTCCTTTTTTTTTTCTGTCTTTTATTCTCTGTCGACCAGACTGGCGACCTGTCCAGGGTGACCCCCGCCTCTCACCCGGAACGTTAGCTGGAGATGGGCACCAGCAGCTCCCCACCCCACTAAGGGACAAGGGTGTTAGAAAATGGATGGATGGTTTCTCTGTCGACCATAAAACAACACATTGTGACAAACAACAATGGAAGCTTCAATTACTAAACCAGGTCATGTAGGTGTTTACATTTCAACTACTTAGTGAATTGAGGGAACTCCATTTTGCCTAAGCAAAAAAAAAAAAGTTATGTACTTAAAAGGACACAGTTAGTAGAGCGCACTCTGTTCCAATTTCATAACCTGCAACTAAATCAGTTTATTCAACACCACAGAACATACCCCTTCGGAGTACTGCAGGAATCTGTTGTTGGTCTCCTTCCTGCCAAACGTCTGCAGGAACTTCCCCCTGTAAGCCAGCACAGTGTCCACATGGGTTTTGTGTTTGACCGCCAGCTCCAGAGCCCTGAACCCAAAGCCATACAAAGAACCAGGAAACATGCTTAACACTAATTTTAAAAACAAACTTCAGGTCAAATCTGTGTCGTTTTCGTATAACATCTTTAAAAGATATAATAGATTTAAGGACTAATATCACGTTTTAGAGTCTTTAAAGAGGTCTGCCTCATCTGGAATGCCAGAGGCGGACGGATCATTGCTATCCATAGGACATGTGAAATAAGACATGTTTCTTGACTGAAAAGGGGTTATGTGTGCCATCAGCGTGTAATTGGAAATAGTAATAAAAAAAAAAAAAGAAACATACAATCAAGCTCAAAATTATTCACACCCCTTACTAGGCCTGTCGCAATAACAGACTTTGGTGGAAGATAAATTCTCCCAGTAACTTTTGCGATAAATGATAACGAAACTGCAAAGGTAAAGAGGTAAAAACGCTAATGATGATAATGCTCTTTAATACATGCATTAAAAACTTGAGAAGCTACCTGTTCCAGTTGAAAAGGTCAATATTCACTTGTATAGCCTGATAGATGAGACCAGCTTGAAGGAGAGTTGCTTCAGCTTCCTGGACATGACCGCTGAACATCAGCATGCGGGCCAGCGATGACTCCTTAGACGGCTGCTCTTTAATAAAGTTGATGTACTGCACTCTTGGTAACTTAAAAAAACCCCAAAACAGATGTAATGTAATCACTGAAATACCTCACCTCTCTGACTTACGTTATTTGTTGTAGTCATTTTAGGTGGAAACCGTCTCAGTTTACAATGTACACGCCTGATCAAAACTTAAGACCAGGACAAATCGTACAGGCATTTGCACTTAATGCTGCTAAATAAAATTCAATTTCTAAGTTAGTGTTCAAAACGTTTTCTCTTGTTCCAGGAACAAGAGAAAACGAGTGTCTAGTTTACTGAAAATGACATTTAAACTCAAGCAAGCTGTTCAGAAGTTCTGAACTAATCACCCTAAACAGAAGTAAAAGTGTCACAAACATTATCAGTAGTGAGTTCTCACATCTCTTCCAAATTTGTGTAGAACTGAATAAAAATACCCTTTATTGTCCCACAATGGGGAAAGTTAGGTGTCACAGCAGCAAGAAAAAGGTAAAAACAAAAAACAAACACAGATTTTTCTGAAGTTTTTAAATTTTTTTTGTCCATTTGAACAGCTGATGAACTAAATACAGTTTTAATTTGCCAGATTCCTCTTTTGCTAAGGTTCTTACCTCCCCAATAGCAGCATAGGCCATTTCTGCCGTGTTCAGGTCTCTGTTTGCCATCGCCATGCCGGCAAGACACGCCCATAAAGACTGGTCCTACAGGTGGAGGAAGGAAAACAGACCATCTTTAAACAACAGCATAGGTCTCACAATTAATTTTAATGTCTTGATGGAACTAAATATTATTTAACTTTTATTTATATTATTTTATTTATACTATTTATATTATTTATATTTTAGAATTCCGTGCTTCATAAAGTCATGAAATTGAGCATTGCAGAAAAACAATAAAGTTCCTTCATGTAGCACAGACACTTGGGAAGGTAAACAAAACCTCCGCCAGTTTATCTTGCGGCGCTGCATTAATTAAAACTCGGGTTGAGCAAACTACACTTCACAGCCGTCACCCTGCATTTCCTCCTTTAATCCGTGTCCGTTACTATGACAAAGGCCTCTAACTGGAAACCACAGCAGCAAACAAATAACACGGACAGGCACCGGGTGACGTCATAAACGTGACACAGCTTCATGAGAAACCACAATTTCAAGGAAGGCGTTATTTTGGGGGTTTGGGGGTAATTCCCCTGTCGAATCTGGGTAACGTGTTGTCATGGACTACATGTCATGTTTGTATACATTAGCTCCTATATGACGGACGTTTACGGACAACAACAACTGGGATTCTGGGAAAAGCCACGCTGCCACCAAGCGCTTACCAGAACTGGAGGAGGAGGGGTCAGAGGAAAACCTCTTAAATCTGGTGAGTCTCTCTCCATCTCCTCCGCTACACCCTTCGCTCGCTTATGCTTGTCCCTTTTTATGGCTGTGGTTACTGCATCATCTCCCCGGCGGTTTTAGATTCCCCCCTTTTGTGTGCCCGAGTGCATTTGCCTGGAGGGTCTTAAATTCGTACAGCAAAGCGTGTATTTATGAGTGAAGTCTTGGGGGATTTGATCCGGTAAATGCTGTCACCAGGCTAATTGCGGGCTAATTCAACCCTGCTGTTCTGCTCTCGTAAACCTGTTCACTACCTTCCATCGCAGACTTTGTCGAGCCGTCTTATACGTGCATGGCTTTGGGAAAAAAAAAAGTGTTTGGACCCTTTAGCTTTTTAGAATGTGATCTCAAGTTACATTCAAACATTTTAATGTATTTTATTGTGATCATAAAACACAATAGAGCATAATTGAGAAGTAGGAGGAAAAAGAAGCATATTTTTTAGGAATACATTAAACTTTTAAAAGTTTGGCTTGCATTTGTGTGAGCCTTCCACAGTTAAAACTATTTTGGATTGTGATTTGCTGCAATTGCAGTGACTATTGTTGTCTCTTTGGGCTTTGCAAATCTGTGATCATCACTTTTGAACTCTTGTCACAGTTCCTCGGCTGTATTTATGTCTGGAATTTGACAGGTCAATTTTAACAAATGAATGTGCAATTTGCTTTTTGTTACCTTTCCGTACTCCTCAGCTTAGACGAAATGCTACGTCTCAGACGGCGTTCATTTTTAGCTCCTGACAATAATTGGTTGCACAAAATTTTATTTATGGGTTTCAAAGTAAATAGCAGGTAAATCCTACATACGTCACACTTTTCCCTCCCAGATTTATATTTGCAAAAAATAGAAATCTGGCTAAAAAGTGGCTATTTTATTGTCTCTCCTAAGAGGAGAAATAACAAAGCTGTCAGAAAAATGTCTTTATATGTACAATAAACAAACAATATCGGAGAAGTGTTAATATCTTACTTTGGCGAAGCGGCAGAGACGGAGTGCATCCTCCCAGCGTGCGGAGGCGCTGTACTCATGCAGGAGAGTTGAATAAAGCGGGACGCTGCTGTATACCAACGAGCCGTCTCCTTGGCGCAGGGTCACCTTGGTGCCAACATAGCTCAGGATGTGAGGTGCGTGGCTAAACTCGCTTCGCACAGACATAAACACACACATAACAGGTAAAATCAGAACAAACATTCATCGTATCTTCCTATTTTTTTATGCATCACTCAGGTAGTCTCTGTTTGTAAAATACTGAGAGTGGAAATTGCAAAAGGTGCTCATATGGTTCAGCGACATACAGGGGACTATCGGCTCTGATTCCACAAAAATGACGACAGTAATATACATCCGGCAGGAGGTGTTACAATAACTCTGACCAACATTTATTTAAAGACGGTGGTCTATCCCAGCTTCACATTTTGCACCAATAACACATCGGTTACAAAACGAGGCCAGAAACTCATTAAATTAGATTGAAACGTCTTTATTTAAGCGAAATGGAAACTGGTGACAGTAAGACAGACCATAAATGGGGTTAAATTCAGAGTAATCCTGGAAGAAAACCTGAGAGTTTGATAAAAACCTGAGACGGGGGCAGAGGTTCATCTTTCAGCAGAAAAATGATCTTAAACATACAGGCAAAACTGGAATGGTTTGGATCAGAGCATAATCATGATTGGTGTTTGTAGACGCTCTCTGTTCACTTTGACTGAACTTGAATAATTTGGCAAAAACAAACGGGGGCAAAATGTCAGTCAACATGTTCAAGGCAGGTAGAGATGCTTCCATGAAGCATGAACTTCATGACCGAATACAATTAGATGGACTCTATTAGACAGCACGCCCAAGGCGGCCATCTTGTTTAACAGCGTATTTTACAGCTTCTGTTTATTTGTGATGTTGAATTCCAGCTAACTTCACGATGGGCTATTAGGATTTTTAATTTTTTAATGACAAGAAGAACGTCATGATATTACAAGGATACAGTCGTAGTAACTCAAGAATGAAGTTGTACGACATTAAAGTTGAACTAATGCGAGAATAAAGTGTTAATATTAGCAGAATAAATATTAGGTGAATGAAGTTATAATTTTACGCAAACTCCAAAACAAAAAAAATGTGTCTTTATTCTTCTAATACTATGACAATATTGTCATAATTAAACAAAACATAGCCTGGCCCTAATATTCCGTCGTTCAACTCACAGAAGGGATGATTGAAATAAAAGCCACTTTTTGAAAATATTTTCTGTCATTGTAATTTCTTTATTATTTATTTAGCAAGAAAAAAAAATCTATTAAAATCAAAAACCGGATCTGGTATGAAAAAATAAAAAATTATATTTTTAAGGCACATTGCGTTAAAATGCACATTTTTTAAGGCAAAAGTTTTCATTTTTCTATTTGGAAGAAATTTGGTAAACCATTCATTCTAACCAACTTTATTTTGGTTAGTCACATAATATCTCAATAAAATAAAGATGTCCTAATGACTGCACTGTAAGTTGTATATAAAACTGCAAACCACCTTATATTCATCACGCTTTTCTTCCAGACTGCTTGAAAAACATTAAATATTTTCTGCTCACTCTGCGGCTTCGGTGCAGACCGCAGAGATGATCGAGCAGCGTGATGTTGGCGCAGGCGCCTGAGAAGCTGCCTAGGTCAAATCAGTTATCGTTGCTGAGTCCGATGTTTGCTTTGGAGAGAAGATGGCTTCCACCTGCCTCTCAGCTGACATCTATTTGTCCCTGAAGATTAGCGCAGAAAATGTGCAAAAGTGGTTTAAGAGACGTCGTTCAGACTGCCTGCTTGCCGGCAAACTGCCTGAGCCCCTCCTGTGCTGCCTGAAGCTGAGGACTTTTCAGCAGGAAGGTTTGCACACAGCAACTGCTGCTCATAAAAAACAAAAGGTAATAAGGTCATGTGTGCTGTAACCCATGGAATATGCTAGAAATAAAATGAGTTTTACATCTTGTGAATTACTTTACAATAGGGCTACAGCTAACCATTATTTTAGTAATCGATTAATCCGACAATTAATCGATTAATCTGATTTATTATACGGACTATTCATTTAACCACTTAAGCCTTTTTATGTCAGTTAAAATATGCAAAGAAAGAAGTAATTCAATTCTTTATTTTAAATAACAAAATAAACATTTTATTGCCTAAAATGCAATACCATAGTATTCCTTTGGTGAATCTGAACTATGTGAAGCTGAAACTACGCCACTTGTGTAGTTCTGGGTAAAACATGCGTCTAGACAAAGGTGTTTTTATGTTAAATGTATATACTTTTTGTACAAATTTAGCTACTGCTCTGAATATGTTGGTTTTTTTTCGCCAAATTACCTTTATTTGAGTCTGTAGACTCCATTTAACAATTAATCGTTTATTACATTAGTTGACAATTATTTCAATAATCGATTAATTGCGGTTAAACCGCTTAATCGTTTCAGCCCTACTTTACAGTTCTTAAAAACTGTAAGGTGACTGAGTTTGGACATTTGTTCCACTTATAGTGCCTGCAATATAATCTGTGAACGCTTACCTGCCATCCTTTGTGTAAATGGTTCTTGGAAGCAGTGTTTTGTCGGTGAAGACGACACTTGGATAGTACCACACCGTAAACTGAATATCTTGGATTCCACATAAGATGTTAGCAGAATCGTTCCATGCCATGCTGTGAACCATGCTGCCTGCAAGACAGTTCGCATGTAAACACTTCAGTCTTCAGCAGTTGTCTACGGAGAGGGAGAAGTAGGAGTTCTTGTTAGCTTTTCTCACCGATTTTGCAGATTTTGGGCTCCTTCCCTAAATGATGCACGGAGGTCAGGTACAGGTCACGGTTCTTGTCAATCAGAGCGATTTTCCTTTCTGTGGACGGGCCACACTGGTCTACAGCTATCTCCAGCACCTCCAGCTGCACAAAAACAGACACAAAAGAAAAAATGCAGAAGAGAGAGGTAAAAGATTCCCAAGTGTCACCAATTATATATACAAAACAAAGAGAAGATGGTTTTAACCTCCCAGCCTAAATTCTTAAGAGGTCCAGTAGCAAAATTAAAAATTTTTTCCCTCTTAATTCTTGTTTTAAGATGTTGGCTTTAAAACCTCTATATTTGGAAGTGTCTTTGACTCATCTTCCAAATATGAGTTCATTTATGTTTCAATACAGAAATTCACTTCTGTCATAAACCTTTCATATAAATAAACCAGCCAAAGGTTTGGGCACACCAAGCCCATTGATTCTGAAAGAGTAATGAAGTGTGCCCACAATTTTGACAAGTACAAATACACTATTCTACCTCCCAAGTTCATATGCATAATATGGAAAAAAATGGAACATTGCATATAAAGTCACATAAAAAGGATGTTGGGATTTTCCTTTACAATTTCTTTTAGGGTTTCTCCACTAAAAGAAATTGTAAATTGCAAAATTCATAACACTGAATTATTTCACAAGCCTTTATAGTGCAGCATATTACTGTAAAAACCTTTCAAGTGTGGATACGAGAGTAAGAATTTGAATGTTCGCCTCTCAGGTTGTGGTTTTCATATTTCCCATTAGACACTTGAATTTCAGGATGACGGCCATTTTTCAAGATGGCCTCCGTTTTTCAGCCTTTTAAACAAATGATTGTCATAAAACGTTATGCATTTTCATGTCTTGGATGAACTTCGTCACAACATATGTTTTCTACAAGTCATCCTACTCATAAAACTTTGAAGAAATACCATGTAGCACAAGTAAAGACTTTGCTGTTCAAGAGTCTCACCATTCATCAACTGGAAGAAAATGGCACAGAAAGAGACAGTCATCTTCGAGGTTAGCGTTAGCTTCCGGTAATTTATTTTTCTGTTTAGCATTAGCTTCTGCTAATTGTTTAACAAGCTTAGCAGTTTAGATATTAGTTTAACTGTTCAATACAGAAATTTGTGCTTATTCACCTATAGGTGAAGATGGTTTCCTTGAATCATATGAAATATTTATGTGGTATCCAACTACAGTATGAAGCTATAACAACTCACAATTTCAGAATAATGAGATGAACTATGAGAACATAAAACTAAATGTTTAGACACCGTCTCTTGTTGCTAAACCAACTTGATGAACTTTAATTTCTGAGTTTAAACCTAAACAATTTACTAGTAGACTTTTCTTGCATTCAAATTAAACCATCTTCTATTGTTTTGCACTCTCAACTTCAGATTTACAGAAAACACACAACATCCTGATGCAAACACTGCAAGACCTTGTCTATATGAAAATAATTTCCAAACGCAACTGGTAACCAAAGAAAGACAGTAAAATGGGGTTAATGTGCGTTCTTCGGCTTCAGTTAAGAACTCGCCAAGTATATACTGATTCCATCGTTTTACTTTATAATTGTATCAGATCGTTAATAATGCCCTACGGAAGCTGTAACGGCAGGTTAAAAAGGTTTTAAGTTTGTAAAGACACAGCAGGACTACCGATGTTTGTTGGAGGGGTCTACATTAAGCACAAGAAATGAGCCGGATTTGTGTAAAAGCTGTAAGGCAGGGTGTCCTGAGATTAGGAGGGAGTTGTATCTAAGCCAATGTGGACAATGACCACACAGGATGAAGGAAAGATCTAACTTGCAAAACTTAACAAAAACAACAACAACAACAACAAAAAACACTAATACGTGGTAATGTGGGTGTGAAGGGATCACAGGATGTCACACACTGCAGTAATCTAACTTGGTCTTTTATTCTTGTTTTCAACACCTTCCTGGAAGTACAATTTTGTAATTTTCCAAGATCTCATAAGCTTTGATTTGTCCTGAGTGAAGGTTTAATAAAAAAAAATAGTGTAAATAATAACAATAGCAGAAAAACTGAATTGTGCAAATATGCTTACTCTATCAAATTTATTAATTTGATGCACACATGCGCTTTTATGGGGCATCCGAGCTGCTCTGGGAAGACAAAGTTTCCAAGTCCAAGTCAGACAAATGCAACACAATGTGGTGAAAAAGTATTTTCCCCCTTTAAGATGTTTTCTGTTTTGCTTTTTCTGATACATTCAGTGAGCTTAAATAGAATCTGTCTGACAGTGCGAACTCAACGTATTTGTGTTTTTTTACTTCTTACTATTTTAATCGGTAACATGTAATCTATTTTATGTTAAGTTATATAAATAGCTAAAACAAAATACTTAATGAAGGCTTGGAAGTGGCCTACTCAAAGGCTGGGCTTGAACCTGACTAAGAAGATGTGACCTGACTTTAAACATGACATCTATTTAAAAAAAAAACAACAAACAAAAAAACCAGTTCGTTTGGTAAATAATCTCTGATTAAAAAGACAGAAAAAGAATAGCCCACCTTGTGAGTCAATGGCTTCCCATCACTGAGGGGTTTTCCAGTCATGACATCAAAGAAAAGGATGACTGATGATGAAAAAAAGAGAGAGAAAAATGTCAAACTAAGTGTAGGACTTTTAAAAAGGCTGTTTTGGAAGACGTCCCCGAACCTTTTTCATCGCTCTTGTCTCGGATAGCAATTGTATCGTTGCTAATTGAGACAGCCTGGGCATTTAGAACGTCAGCTCTCATACCCAGAAACTTCGGCGATGATATGAACCGACCTTCATAAGAGAAGGTGTACAATCCGGACCCGTCCACGAGCAGAAAATGTCTGGGAAAGGAAGTGCAGGAGATAAGAGGTGCAGTGTATAACATTTTCTTGTCACATCACAGTGAGGAATGAAATAGTCAGGTTGTTAAGATGGTGGAGCAGTAAGAGATAATTAACGGACACATTCAGATCATTTAAAAATGCACTGCATAGTAACAGTGCTAACTTACTCAACACGAGGCATCGAATTCAACTGCGATTACAAAATAGTCAGTAATCTATTTAGCTCCATGCTAAGTGTCGGAGATAGCACTGGGGGGATTGCATAAGAGCTACTCCATATTAATCTAATTTCCCCCAGTGGTTTCACTCTCAGCCTTATTGTATGACAGGGGCAAAGTTAGAGCACACCCTCTCTGCATGTGTGTGTGTAGCTGCTGGCTGATGAGTGGCCAGTGGAGAGTAATGAAGCATTAGGGGAGCAGACAGGCGATCCAGCGGATTGTCCTGTCTGTTGTTGCGCAGCTCATGGAGTTGAAAGGCTCACTTTTCTGCCTGCAGGATGAGGCTGACCGTTCCCTCCTTCAGATCAAAGATGAGTGGAGTATTCCAGTTCCTGGAGCTGGCACAAAAACAAAAAAAACCTCATGACAATCCAAAGTGAGAAAAGTAAGAAAAACATGTCATTCGATGACATGAAGTGTAACTCTGGGAAAATAACGATGCGAAGAAGAAAGGTTCTTCAAATACACCAGGAGAGTCAAATTATCCGCATTAAATGATCACTGCAAAAGAACATCTTGAGTAGACATTTGAGTAAGTAGAGCTAATCCAGTGTTTTCTGTACTTATTAATACAACATGAAGCAACAATTAATCAACCAGACAATATCTGAATTTCATTTCACACAGCATTTTGCAACGTAAAGTTTATGACAGGATTAAAAACTGATCTCCCCTATAACTGCCAAAAACTAAACAAGACGCTTAAGAACAAATGTCCAAAGAGATTAATCTGCACCAAAAGACATTTAAATCTGTCAAATGTAATTCAGGAGGATGGTTATGGAAGAAACACTATTATTTTCTGACCCTAAGGAATGAAAAATAAAAGTCTGAATAAAAATAAAGATAAATTCAAATAATAAAAGAACAAAAATGAATAAAATACAAAACAATACCACAGCACACCACACTCAGTGCAAAAGCAAAATTCAGTAAGTAGGTAAAATTATAGAACTTGAAGAAAGAAAGTAGAACTTGCATTGGGCATCTAGTACAAAGAAACTAGGATTTTTTTTGTGACTTATTAATTTAAATTAACACATTAAAGTCTACATAATAGAATATTATAAGGTGATATAGTATAATTAATAAAATATAATATAATTTAAAAAACAATAAATTATTTTATAAATAAGTGAATAAGTGCAAAAGCAAACGATTATAAAAAGAAAATCCGATATTTATGGAAAGAAAGCTAAAAAAAAGTGAAATCAAAATAATTAGCATTCCCAAATTCCATATAAAAGATATTTTTTTATTTTTTTTAGGAAGAGGATTTTAGTGTTTATATATTTTAGTTCAGACTGCTTGGGATTATGAAAAAGTACAACCAGAGCTGAAGGTTCTGAAGGGCCCATAAAACAGCTACTTATGAAACACTGTAATAAATAAAATAATGATTTCAATCAGTATTACAGAACCAAAACTATGAAATATTAAAAAGACATAATAGTTTTATAGTCTTTTAATTGTGAACAAGATTGCGTTAGCCTTTCTTTCTTCTTTAATACAATTTTGATTTCGTATTTCATAGATTCTTTTTTTCCTTGTGTGTCAAAGACAGTTCATACGGTTCATACGTCAAAAAGACGATTCTACAGGAGCTGACAGTACAAATGGCACATGACAAATACAAAGCAGAAGGAATCCACTGACTTGTAGATGTAGCACTGGAGGGACGTGGCGACTACCAGGTGGTCGAACGCCAGAGAGGCTTTGATGACGCGATCTCTGAACTCCAACACGTCTACCGCATCGTTCTGTACATTCCTCACCTGAGGAGAGCAGAGAGAAAAGGCAAAAAAGGGAAGCACTTTGACTCATGACAAATAAATGGCAAGCATAAACTTTTTATCACAAGGAAAATATTTACCAATTTAACCTTAAACCATGTAAGCCTAACAGAAAACTGCACAGAAGCATTCAAAGGTCAGAAGAAGAAAACTTTACCCCCTTTTTTTTTTTTCTTTTTTTCTTCACATCGATAAAAACTTCTTTCCAGTTCCGAGTGATTGAATGAAAGAGCCTTTTTCCAGTGCCAGGTGAAAGGTGGGGCTATTTTTACAGCTTTATAAATCTTCCTCTTCTGCTCCCTGCAGCTATCCAAATTTACATGCAACACAACCAGGAATAAATACCATTTGACCATGAGGTGGTAAATTTAGCTGGCTGATTCACAAACCACTGGCAGATGTGCACTATTAAAAACGGACTGAGAGGATAAGAGTGTGGGCGTGCGTGTGTGTGTGTGTGAATGGTGGGGCGAGGGGACTTTATTTTCAGCCTTGTTACCAACAAGGCTGAAAATAAATGGCTGATGACCCAACTTTGTTTGGTTTTCACAAACTGCACTTGGTAGAGGCAGAAGAGTGTCTGTTTCCTGGTTTCTGTAGGTGTGCATGCCTCAAAGTATAAAAGTGGGTGTATATATGTACACTTGGGCGTGTTAACTGCGTGTCAAAGCTACCTTGTGGTTAAGTGCAAGTTTAAACTGTAGGAAGCAAGGTGGCGAGCCACACAGACTGAACATTGTCACTGCAGGGTTGGTGTATATCTTTACAACATGCAGAAGCGTATTTTGCAAATCAAGTATGCCAGAAAGCGTTTTAGAAAAAGATGACTCTTTCTACCTGCATGGTCCTTCTTTTGGTAAGAGTTATGCTAAAGTTCTTCCACTCCCAGTGCTGCTCCACCACATGGGCAAAGATGACATGTCCGTTTCCACAGGCCCCGGCCAGCTGGGTGCCATCCGCAGACCAGGCCAGGTTGAACACGCTGCCTGTGTTGGGTTTCTCCAGTGAGTAGGACCACTGCAGGGAGAGGAGCCGAGCAGAGAAAAATAGGCCAATAGTTTCAGTGGAGGTGCTGGTTACTTTGTCCCTTTAAGATGTTTTTGTACCTTTGTTGTCTTAGTCATTCGATACCTGTTTTTTTTTTTTCCATGTAAGAAATAAAGCAGCCTGACATGAAACGATTCTATGTAAAAACATAGCTGCTCTGATTTTACATTTCCTCTTCATCACTGGCTGTTAAAACTTCCCACTTGACTTCTAGCAACTTGGATCGTGTGCCTCACCGCTCTTCCTCTGGAAGCTTAGTTTCCAAACAACACGCAAACAGTCATATCCTCTTTTCTTCTTACCTCAGGTGTAATAAGCTTGTCTCCGTTTCACAAGTGGCTTAACTGGGCTTCATCAAGAATAGCCCATATTCTTGATAAATCTATATTGGGGGGCTATTGAAGCACTGACTCCAGATGCAGTCCACACCCCGAGAAACTCCCATAAACTCTTGAATAGCCTTTGCTTCACATTCTATTACCATCAATATTGTATTGATGGTAACAAAAATAAATGGTGCCTGCTCTACTAGCTTAGTCACCCAGTGCCCTGACATTAAATATTTTAATAATATTCTTATTTACCAGAAATGCAACAGCAAGACCTTAAAAAATAATACCTACATGTAGGAGGTTGCTCATGGGTATGATGGTGTGATCAGTGGGCATATTCTCCCAAATTTCATAACAATCAACAAGCCCAAATTGGGATTAGTAACACGATCAAAGGAAACTGGATTTAGTAAGAAAAAAAAATTCCATACAATTAAAATAAATTATACATGAACCTTTAGCTTTGTATGTCCATCTCTAAAATTTATGACAATACTTACCTGCAATTAAAAAGAAAAGCTGTAATTGGTTGATGCCAAAAATATCTTCTGTTCTGGAGTCCAAACTATTCAAGCTTAGACTCGAACATTATTCTAGAAGTTATGAACTTTTATGTTTTCTATGGTAAACTTTAGTCTGAGCTTCAAGTTCGTCTTTGACAGAAAGGGGTGTCCTCCTTAGAACACCTCCTACAAAGGCTGAACCAGAGCAGTTTCTTTCTGATTGTACAGTCATGCAAGAGTCTGATGTGGGCCATCTGAGGACATTTCGGGATTTTTGGAGACTTCTTTCAGCATCTGCTTTCAAACTTGCTTGCCTAGCCACAACTGGCAGTTGTTTTGAATGTTCTCAAATTGTAGATCACTTTCTGTGCAGTGATATAGATGATTTAAAAGGTCTTGTCTTACTTTTGATTTTTTGATATTCCAAAATAAAGTAAAATATATTTTAAAATTAAAGATTTATTTGTCCAAATATGTAAAAAAGAAAAACAAACAAAAAAACAGAAACAAATGCTATGATAGGCTTTTGTTGTTTTTAGATTCAAAAGTCCAGACAGAACAATTTGACCTTCAAAAAAAAAGCAGTTTCAAGATGAAATCTGCATTTTTTCTGAACTTCATACCAGAAATAACCTGTGATCTTTTAGTTTGTTGTCTTTTCATACAGATATCTTAATTTTATCACAACAAAAGCATTTTTTCCCACATTGCCGCTTTTGTTTTGACATGGTAATATGCAGTACTTTGCACCCTAAATCTTCGAGATGCTTGTAACGTGGTGATCGAGTACACTGGACCAACATTTGTAAGTTTTCGTCTATTTTTTTTTCCAAAGCACAATCCCCCCTTCCGGCCCAGTCACTAGCCTACATTGACTCCATAAGGTATAATAAGTTTATTTCCCACAAGTGTTATTTGTTTTAAAGATCAGTGTGCTAAGTATAGTGGATTTTTATCCACTTACCATGGCAGAAAGTGGCCGATCTGAGTCGGGTTTGGAATTTCTCAGCCAAGATCTTCAACACAAATGCGTGCATTCACACCGTAAACTGCTTATGAAGGGAGAAAAGTGCTAATGTTAACCTTGCCCTGCCGGTTTCCTTGCGAGGGAGAGACAAGTGTGGTGCAGCTGGCCAAGTGCTGCGGTGAACCTTGGAGTAAAGGCCTCAGTATGTTCGCTGCCTCGTACACATGCAGCTGCGGGATGTGAGGTGTATCGTTATTTCCTCTCCGCTGCCTCTGAAGGGGGTGGAGGGAGCAGTCGGCAGGCTGCAGGTTACAGGCCAAATGCTTTGATCTCGTTCCATCTCCAGGTCCTCGTGTGTGCCTCATACACATGCCACTCAGCTGGTTTTGGTCAGCGCTCTTGCAGAAGTTAATGTCATGTCATAACCGAAAATAGCTGCAGGGGGAAGAAAGAAAAAAAAGACCTTTCCCATGTGGACGACGGATAGCTCAGAACTTTTACTATCTTTTTAACTTTTCCCTCCTTTTCTTTTTTTTACTTTGACTTTTAACTTTTCTCGCATCTACAGAAAATTTAGCTTTTTTTTTTAATATATTTTCCATATTGGGAGCATTTTTCTGTGCTTCTGAGGTGTGCTTGCACAAGCTGTACCGCTGGGCAGCCTTGGCCAGCGTTTACAGTAACAGGAGAGCTCAGTCATTCTTCTGCTAACATCTTGAGATGGCCCGCGATCTTTTAAAGTACTCCAGGGAGAGAGTAAAGGGAGTGAAGTGAGAGGGATGGATAGATGGAGGGTCAGAGATGCAGCCGAATGTATACACCAGGCTGTAATGAAGCAAGACATACGATATCAGGCTGTAGAGCGCTGCTGGAGCCATGCTTACCTAATGCTTTTAACACATTGAGCCATTTGACACTTTCTGGAGCCAGCGGGAGACGACGTGTGTCTAAGTTTCTGTTGATTTGTGTGTATGTGTGTGTGTGTATAACAAGTTGGTACCGGTGTGAGAGAGAAAACATAAAAATAAATATATCCATTAAAATATGTACCACAAGGAGAAATTAAGTGAAAGTTTGCATTTTAATTGAGATTTTTAGTGTCTTCCAAAGTTATTGGTACTACTGATAAAGATTTACAGATTTTTTTTAAACTAACCAATTTTCACTTCACTTCTATAAAAATGAGCTTTGGGGAAAAAATACAATTTCACAATTGCAGTGTTTAAACTGAATACGAAATAAAATTAAAATCACATGCTTGTTCATGCAACAAGTCTTATTATGGGAGCGATGAATGTAAATAGCTATATGAGATATATTCATAATTTAGCAATGGCGCCAGCGCTCCATCAGCCATCAGAGGAGATGTCGGTGTCTTATTCAAGCGTTGGAGTGACAAGCCCCTTATACTTTGGAGAGGCTACATATGCAACGGTTTGGGGAGTCTGTAGTCGGCGATTTTACAGAAGAGTTGTGGATTCAACACGTTCAAATGACAGAACTTTTATAAACTGTGCGATGCTATGGGAGCTTTGATTGGTGGAGCCAGCTGCACATTGCCTGGAAAAAACAAAACAACTGTCACCCTCCCACTACTGTCTGCCGACTTCTTCGATGTTTTCGCCAGTAGTAACTTCCGGCTATTGATCACGTGACTTGTATGATGTGAAAAAAATATTTCCATTGCAGTTTTGAAAAATAGATATATTGTGATACAGCTGAAAAACCACCTGATCCTGGCGCAAAAACACGATTCTTCCAAAATTGCCGTGTTTCCATTAAGCAAATTTATTTTTGTGCTTTCAATTTGCGCAATTTTATAGTTAATGGAGTCGCAGCTACTGTGTGCATTGACAGGATATATACTAAGTCCTCCTCAATTCTTGTCAATAATATTTCCAGTAGTTCTTAAGTAGAAATCTGCAAATTTAGGAAAGTAGTTATTTTATTGTAGCGATTTTCTGACTTATAAACATCAATACAAATCTGTCTAACTTGAGTGGCATGCTCTCTAGTCTTTCTAATTTTGACAAGGAGCTTAAAAAAGTCTCCTCTGCGTCAGGTCTGTAGAGTTAACCTTTCATTCTCTCCTCAACTCACCAGGCTGTCACTTTCACTTTCGAGGAATATATTGTTTTCAATCAGGGTGCAAAGGCAATGCCTTGAGTTGAGAAACAGGCTGCTAAAGCGTCAAATTTATTAAGAGACACACTGTGCCCCTGTTTATTCTTTATAACTGAGAAATCTAGGGAATTTTTTTTTTTGTATGATTACCATTGATAAGTAATCATGGTAATTCTTTAAAGGACAATAGGCAATGACTACTTTGACACAGAAAAAGGAGTAGAGCTGGATTACTATCTTCCCTTCAGACAGGCGTGGCTTTTACCGGTTCTGAACCAGTCCACTCCAGCCAGATTTGTTTCCGGCGCGGTTGCTCCCAATTTTTCGTAACCACTTGATTGGTAGTGCAAACTGCGCCAAGCTGTGTACTATTTGATGGTCAGCAGACTGCTTTCATCAACTGGCCCATTTTTTTTAAATTGTTTTTTTGCATCATTACATGAGCAAATTCCCCCCCAAAAATCTCAACCACCACAGTGGACCAGCGGACATGGCATCTGCTATGAGAGAGCAGCTCAAGCTAGACTTATAGTGTACGAATTAAGTCGAGCACGGGTGGGCACATGCCAAACGAACATCTACGCTTATGTGCATTGGCATTACATGCTGTTGCGGTGCCTGGTCACGCACCTCTGAATTTTTGCAGCTCGGCACAAATTGCAAGCGCCGCCATTCAGTTAAACTAGATGATTTGGAAGGTGCTCTTGTAGAGCAAGTCCACCCGTACTGGCATTCATATGATCCCTCTAGGAAGGTTTATTACTGGAGAATACTGCACCAAGGTACATGTCAAGAATCAAAGCTTGCTCGGCTTGTGCACGCAAAATGCAAACCTCTGAAAACATGACTATAACTCAGCGTTTAGTGTAAAGGAGCATAAAGACTAGGCTATAGTCGCGCAATGAGAAGTTTGCAACTTGGGATTACTGGACTTCATCATAACCACAACCTTGAGGTTCTTCGTTGTCAAGTATTGCACAAATCACATCATCGGAACATCAACCACAGCTTCTGAGTGCTTACGGCCTGCCCAAGTTCCTGCATATATTCACCCCCAAAACAGTAAGGAACACACGATAACAGAGATGCATGCAACTTGGGTAGAACCAAACCAGATATTAACTGGTTAGAGAGAGACTTGGACAATGGAGAAGGGACTTGAAAGCCTGAGACTCAGACAGTAAGAGAAAACATAGAGTGGGGAAATTCTGTGTAACAATGCTCAATGTGAAAGAGAGAACCTCCAATTATTTACCTCTTCACCTTTTCATAGAGCAGAAAAGACAGAAAATCAGATGAAAATTTAAGATCTTTTGATATGAGTTTTAACAAAAGTCTCTTGAGTTTGGATAACACTCAGAGTCTCATTCGTTCAATAATAAAGGTTGCTAATCTTTTATCCTTTTATTCTCACCAGTAAATAATATTTGTAGTTCACATCATTGTTCAAACACACATTGGCCAATTTGAAATTGTTATATCTAAATACAGTAGAAAAGTTGCTTCTTTTTTTTTTGCTTTTGGCACCAAAACCCTTAAAGAGGTGTTTTATTAATCAATAATGATTTAACTCTATTAATAGAGAATGTAGCAGGTAGGAATTGTCTATTACTAAAGTGGTAGTGATGGCAGCAACTGAAAAGAGGCAAAACAGCAAGAGGAGATGAATCAGCCATTGGCAAAACATTTGGCAACTGGTTTTATTGCAGCCTAAAGGGATAAAACTCCACAGGATACTTGGGAATTCTACCAGACAAGCCTGAAAAGAGATTTATTATTAGTGCAGAAAGATAATACAGAAAGAAGGAACACAAACAGCCGTAAAGATGTATGAAGGCCAAAATGTAAGATTTAGGAGAGAGAAATGGCAAACAAGAGTTGGGCTTCATCAAACTCAAATCCACTTTGGTCACTGACTTCTGTCTATCCATAATGGGCAGCTTTGTGGTCAGGGAGAAGGTGGCAGACATGACGTATAGTTCCTAGCAGAGGTCTGGGGGGAAAGCGAGTGAGACCCCTCAAACTCACAATGAGGTTATACAGACCAACTAAATATACACACAGCATAGCAGTCTAAACGGTGGTGCAAGACTCGAGATGATTAACCAAGATAACCAAAGCATTAACACGCGCAGATTTCTGTGACTTGAATGTACAGTCCTGCATCCTACATTCTAAAGGAGAAGAAACTCTGGGCACAGAACAAGTAACTTTGATGAAAGTTATAACATTGTGGTAAATGAGTTAAAAACTTGCCTTTACCCACCAACTTTCACCTTTTTTCCTTTGGATTTCTTTCTGAACCGCTCTGGGGGCTAGGTGTCAAAGAATGGAGACTGGCTCACGCCATGCAAACCATCCCAGGCATATACAGATGTACTGTCAGCTCCTCAAACAAAGGGGACGTTTGCACACACTGAAAACCAAAGCCAATCCATTAACGCTCAGGCTGCTGAAGAAGTGCCCTTGCTGCCCCCCCGTCCCAGTCCTCCCTTCCTCCTCCTCACTTGCTCTGCGTTTCTCCACATATGTTTACCATTAAGACTGGCAGGTGTTGTGAGCCTGCCCCTTCACTCTATTGTTGCCCTGCAGCCGAAACCAATACGGGGGACGCTTGCAAAGAGGTTATGTTAACAAAAAATTAGCCCCGAGGCAAGGACAGGTTATGGCCCCTGTTACTTTTTTCAGTATCGGCTCTCAATCATAGCAGCCCAACTGTTCAGTGTCAAACTCTTATACAGTGCACTCTAAAAGAGTAGATATGCAAAGAAACTGAGGTGACTTAAGATTAACTTATTGCTTTTTCTTAATCAGTGGGGCATAACTAAAAATTTCAACCTTAATGTATCTGGGAAAGGTTTGCTAAAACACTTCTCAATCTGAAAGACATGTGAAAGAGTTATGCATAGATTGAGAATTAGGATGCAAATGTTTTGAAAATATAATCAAAATGTTTGCATGTGTGTCAAATGTGTTCTGTTGCCTGCACTTATTTTATTAAAACAACCTAAAACAGAATTCTGGTCTTAATGGTGGGGGCTTGGGGGATGTGGGATTGGGCAGAACTGAAGCTTAGTCCAGGGAAAGGGTTAATGACACATGTCTGGACTAATGGCTCCCCGCGGAGCTATCTGCTGATTCAGCCCCATTACTTCACAAGCATTAAATATGTCTGCCCTGACCTCTCGCTGCTCCACACCCCCCAGCCCTAATGCAAGTCAACAGCCTGCTAATCAGAAGTGGGGCATGAGCTTTCCAGACTTTTGTGCTTTTCCAGCCCTTCATCTTGGACACTCCGCGCACAGTGCAACAAGCATCAAGGAAAAACCTTTAACTACCATTAGTGTTAATGGGTCAAGCTCGATCCGTGACCCTGTTGAAAAGCTACATGTTACACAATAACATCACATCGTTCGTCTTTTGTTTAAAAGACAAACGTACATGCAGTAGGAATCTTTGATACGAGCTTAAAAGCTAATCGAAATATTTTGTAATGACTATGATAAAAGTGATAATAAAAAGCACTTAAAAATCAATTGATGTTTATACAGCATACATTGCATGACTGTGAGTGCGCATCACCACGGACAAGGCCCTACAATCACAAATACTCTTAAAACAAAAAACTGACCAAAACCAACAAAAAGCCACTTAGAGAATATTAAAGCTGCAGTAAGTAAATTTTTATAAAGTATATATATTTTCATTATTTGTTAGTTAGAACTATCTCCATGTATAATTTATGAATAAAACTGAGCTCCTCTGCCTTCCCCTTGTGGTCCTACTGCCATGTGTGGAAATACACCGCTTAACCAGAAACAACCAATCAGAGCCAGGAATGAGGGTCTTAGCACTGTCAATAAAGCTTGTGTATATGCTGCTCACACATCTCATATTGAGTAGTTTCTCACATACAAGTTTCCTCTAATTTAGTTTTTGATACCTGAGGTCTTTCCTCTCTATAGGCTCCCACACGTTCGGGCGTACTTCACTCAGTGGACATGCCCCGCGTGCGCCCCCGCGTCATGTCTACTACAGCAGACTTAAATGGAAGGCAATGGGATTTCGCTCAGTCTGTGCTGAAGATGTTTCAACACCTATTCTGCAGTCTTTGGACGTATTTGCACGGAGTTGGTTTTCTATAAAAGCGTATCATTTTTGTTCCTGCACTTTTTGAAACCAAGACTGCTTTTACACAAGAATGCTTCGTGGAAACTGCCTGTATTTTTGAATGTTGATTGGGAAAAAGTTTCATGTTACTGGAGAGCAGCTCCATACAAATGGGGCTCAAGTCTCCATGTGGTCTTTTATTTGGAGTGGGTTGTGTACTTGGTCACTTGAAACACTATGGAACTATTTATGTAATTTCTTTGGAATTAGTTTTTAAACAGGGTTATGATTGAAAGCTGAACTCCCCCATAGCCCAATGTTGGTCTTGCCCTTTTGATAATGATGGCTTTTTTCACCACTCTCTCAAAATACAGGATGGACTCTATGACGTTTCTCATTGCTGCTGTCATGATACGACTTTGATTAAATTCAATTTAAATCAATTTGACTCAATTAACAAGTTTACTATCAAAATTATGCAATATAGATCATCTGTTCAATATAGTCTGTTCATCTCTCATGTTTAAGTGCATTTTATTTAAATCAGTTGACTTAAAAGTGCTATTGATGACCTTTCAGTAATAAAAAAATATAAGATATGGAGCTTTAATAAATTCACATTGAAAGATTAAAACTTAAGTCACTTTTTATCTACATTAAAACAGAGTTTTAACCTTTACCCTTTTCTAATGTCTTAAACAAAACATTTTCAAACAAAACTTAACCACTTAACTTAGTCTTCAAATCCAAATGCAGTTCAATCATTCTGCATCCTCTTGAAGATGACAGTTTGATCAACATGTTTGATACAACTACATAACGGCTAAACAATCATTTAATTGTATTGATATGGATCTACGTATTTGTACACCTGTAGTACCTACACACTACGATAAAATGTTCATTCTTTCCTTTTGTTTGCGTCTGTCAACAAAGTCTGTTTTTGTTTGGAAATCCATTTATTGTAAATTTTAATTAAAGTTTTAAATCCCCGCTGCCAAAAACAACATCCAACTTTATTTTGTCTAAACAGTAGTTCACTGTTTATTTTTCTTGGGAAATTTTGAATTTATTATTTTTTTTGCTTACAAAAAAAGTTATTTATTTTATTAGTGTATTGCAAATTCTGCTCCCTAAAGCACCCCATATTTCAAACCTAGTCTATCTCTTATCTGTTCATTTAACTCTGTGCTAGAGAGCTAGTGGGAGCCGTCCTAGTCCAGGGTTAACAGTCTTACATAAATCAGAACAGATGTCAGACTGCAAAGCCAGCTGGCTTTAGTTTCCCCATGTCTCTGTATGCAGAGCAGACCCTGGCAGCGCAGGTACAGAGAATAACTCTCTGAATATCATAAACACAACATGTCTAAAGTGTTATGGACAAGAGAGCTATATAAGCAAGCCAGTATTTAGCTACACAAGTGTGCATTTTCCTGAAAAGAAACAAAACGGTAAAATTGAGATTGATGGTAAAGTGCTCAACAACATTTTTGACAAACCCAGGAGGTTATTTTGGAAGGGGACTCATCAGTCTCTCAGCAGATTAGGAGTCCTTGTAAACGTCAGTTTGGACTGACCCCCTTTGTGGGGGATGGGTTGACGTTTGGGATAAGGACAAGCTGGGCTTGTGTCCAACTTTGGAGAGACGCGAGTGTAGAAACTGCTCCAATTCAGAGCTGGCTTTCAGTACAATACACCAAAAGTAGCAGGTCTTTTTTTCTCTCTCTTTTATAATGGTAAATCGGTTAAACAAGCCAATCCCAAAGAAATGTGCTTACACCCTGTCCACAATGTGGTTCTGTGGACAACATCAAACAGGATTTATGATCATAAATCTCCTCTATGTCCCAAGGGACAAATATGTAAACTACAACAATATGAAGGACTGCATCAACTATTGATCAGGCATGCTTTATTAGATCACATCTTCTAAGACGCTAAACTTTCTGAATCAAGTACGCTGACACGATCTCAGAATATTTTTTTGGAAAATCATACGGTTGTTATAGTAGATAAATATAAAGAGTATGTTTTTTAACCTGATATTAAGTGAACCCTGGTTGTAATGTATTATTGCCACCACAAGGTGGTAGTGAGGCACCAAGTTGATCTTAAACTACCATGAAGCAGCTAAAGAAGAAGACCAATTTTGTTACTACTAGTAGTAGGTATTAAAATGGAAATCTAGGTGCCATTTGAACAAAGACGTCACTTTAAAAATATATCTACATTCACAGTTTTCAGTCAGTGGAAGATTTTAGTTTTTTGTAACGTAATCATATTTTAATGTAATTTTTTTTAGTGTGAATAAAAGGCAAAATAAAAACTAGTGAGGTGTCTCAATGGCTTCACCATGTTCGGATAATTAAAAGTGAACTTAAACTGCTACCAGCAAATCTGAGAGGGATTTTTGCTGAAATGCACATCCTATTCAGAGGTTTATTTTGCACTTACAATGGAAATAAGACCATCCATAAAAGTTAATGATCCACTCAAAACAACAACTACTACCGGTAATAACTTTCTTATTTGAAAAATACAACCTCTTCTATTTTAACGAAAAGCATTCTTTTTTGTACAATGCATTTTCAATTAACAATATGCATTACCTGCCTCTGCAACAAGAATCCTCCAAAAATATAAGTGAGGCAAATGTAAGTAGGTCTGCAAATCTCTTTATTGAAATACTCACTTGGCTCAACTAGAGAGATACAGAGGACGGGCCTCAGATGGGTGCAGAGTGGTATAAGTTGGAGCTTTGGCAGAGTGAGGGGAAACAGAGAGGAGGGGGCTGGGCTGGGTTGAGGAAGGGTAGTGTGGAAGGGGTTAGGGGGGAGCAAGACAAACTAGAAGATACCAGGATTGAGAGAGAAAAAGAGAGAGAGCGTAATGACCTACACATGGTTTCATGCAAGAGCCTTAACATAGTAACCACAGACACATGCTGGGGCCTCCTGGGACTCATCAGCAGGACACAGCTGTGAGTTGGACAGCAGAATTCTATTAGCACATATATGCACTTGCATACGCACATATATGCACTTGCATACGCACATATATGCACTTGCATACGCACATATATGCACTTGCATACGCACATATATGCACTTGCATACGCACATATATGCACTTGCATACACACATATATGCACTTGCATACACACATATAAGCACACACACACACACATAAGCACACACAGACAAAAGTGTGCACATGCACATACGTACACATTGTAACAGGTAATCTGGCCTTTTAAATGTGTTTTGGCATGCTGCAAAAGAGCCTCCATCACTGAAATAGAAACATACGATGACAAATCTAGTATAGGGATACAGAAAAAGGTCATCAATAATGTTTTTCAATTAAAACCTCAGACTAAGAAGCAGAAGCACCATATTAAAGCTAACATCACGTGCAAACTGCAATGAAAGTCCAATGGAGTAGAACACAACTCAGGTCACATTAAATAGTCAAGTAGTTCTGTGCATATATTTTTTCAACTTTTGGAATATAACTTTTTGGCTTTTAGACAATTAACAAAATTATCTGTAAAGGAACTATGGAAGAGAGTTCGGCACCACATCTTATTTGTAAGTGCAGACTATGTACAAGGATGTTGTCATGATATGTGGTAGAGGTGGTGAGTCAAAACGCAGTGGACCCAGGTTGAAATGATGTAAATGATGGTTTGAATGATGAATAGCACATAAATAATTCCAAAAGTCCAGGCAGCACAGCTAGAGCAGAAGGCTAAGGCTTAAAAACTGGTAGCAACTAGTGATTCTCAAAAACAACACACAGATGACTGACTTGACGGAGGAAAGAACCAGACAAGACGACGACCCAACAAAGGACAAGGAACACGGGTGGGTTTATATACACAGGGAGACAATCAGGAGAAACAAAGGACAGCTGGGGACAATCAAGGGGTAGACAGGACAACTCGGTGACTCAATTAACTGAAAACGACACAAGAATCTAAATTAACACAGAGAAAAAAACACAATCTTCTACAATCTGGTCCTCGCCCACTACTGTAGGAGTGGGCGATTTACATATTTAGATTGGTGGTGGGACTCGGTTAAATTTTTTTAATCGAATTAATTTCAGAGTATGTAATTAATCATTTGTAATTAATTGCTAAATTATTGAATAAATATACATAAGAGCTCAACAACAAATACATTTACATGTTTTTAATCTGTAATTTAGGATATTTTCAGGAATACCTGATAATATAAGTAAATTCTATGGGAAAAAAATATATAGTCGCTAGCTGCAACAGGTTGTACATTGAGAGGGTATTTATTCTCGAATACCTTTAGTCACGGGTTAACTCCTGTTAGCACATCAACTGTCTTTTCTAGAGTCCCATCAGAAGCATTTAGAAGCAAAATTTAACCCCTACAGGACCAAGAAAAGTGGCTGTGTTGTCCAGCATTGTTTGCAGATGTCGCCTGTGCCACAGACTCATCGGCGTACCAGAAACATAATACAAAGGTTCCGCTTTGAACTTTAGTATGTAAAAGAACGAAAATGCAACTAATTACGTTAACATTTTGAGCGTGTTAATATCTACATAATTAATTAATCAAAATGAACGTATTATTCAGGTCACGGCCCCATATATGTGGCTTCTCAACGTTGTTCAGCTGATATGTCACAAGCCAAATCTGCTGAGCAAGTCGTATTAGGAGCATTGATGGAATCTATTTTCAGAGTTTAAGCCCTATCAGCATAATTCCTGTTAATGTTTTTTTTCTGCATTAGGTTTGCCTGTGAACAGATGCTTCTGCTGCAGTATTTAAGACAGATTAAACAGCAATCAGGGGAAATATTTTTATATAGTTTTAAAGATAAAAGTGCTAATAAAATCCTTATGAGCATCAAAGATCACAAGTAAGGATTATTTTGAACAGGGTGTGGTCTGGGACAGTGAGCTTTTTCCAGAGTGTGACTTTATTTTTTTTTTTTTAAATTGTTTCCAGAACTGCTTGTACCCAATGTAGGAACCATGTTGTAAAATGTCCCATGTCCATCACAGGGTCACATTACCAGTACATGTGTGTTGTGTGTATTGAGCTCCCCTCTGCATTTCTTTTGAATGTTTCCCATGTCGTGAATTTTTTAACCTCGATTTCTTGATTCTATTAGCGAATTTCTCCAATACTTATTCAATTTCAATAGAAAAAGCAATGGGATTAGCTAAATACATTTATTTTTACCGTATATAAATCTGAGCTACTTCTTTGGATTATGCAATAAGGACTCAGTGCCAAAGAAAAAAACCCTTCAGATGAATTTGTATTATATAGAAGACTAGTCAATTTTAGTCAATGAGACCAATATAATATATTAGCATAAAGACAAGTAAATGTAGGAATAAAAACACTTCATATCATATGAGGGGAGAAGACTATTATGCTTTTTGTGGATGGAAACAAGTTTTGTAAATTATAACATAGGAACTGTTGAATAAACTAATAAACTGCAAGATACTGAACTTCATAAAAGCTGGCAGAAAGGAGAGAGCGAACCCTTATTTGCTCCTTAAGTTCATCAGCAAGCATCACTCCTACTGTTTATATTTATCAAACATTTTATCCTCGTCTTTCTCCCTTTCTCCTGCTCTTTCTCTACGAGTGTGACATGTTTGTCTAGCTAGTGGAGGTAGTGATTTAGCACTGCTAAGAATGATGACTCTGCCAGAGGGGCTGGCAGGGTACTGTCTCACTGTCATACTCTTACTCCGACCGGTTGGGGGAGGGATGGATGGAGGGAGGGATTAAGAAATAAAGAGGAAAAAAGCTAGAGAGACCAGGGCAAAATGAGCGAGGGAGAGCTGAGGGAAAGAGAAACCACCGTTTTTTATGGAGACCAATTCTCCAAGCCTCGAAGACTAGGCCAACTTTAAAGGATATATTGGACAGTTCCACACTACCCCACCCCCATCCCTCCAACTGCTCTCTTTTCTCAGCTCTCTTTATGCTCCCCTTCTTTTTGGTTTCCAACAAGGCGAGCCTGTAGCCGAACTCTAGAGAGGTGTAAAAGTAATACCATGTCAACAAGTGCCTCCTACTCTAACTCACTTTATACAGACAGGCACCTTCTCACACACAAACTCAAAACAGTTGCAAAAATAAAAACTGAAAAAAAAAGGGGGTCAATAGTCTGCGAAGTGGACTTTAGGATACACTCTTCGGCAGAGAGTCCCAGAATGAAATCTGAAAGCAAAGTCTGTTCTACACAAAAGCTCTAAAACACAAAGGAGAACACAAATGCTGTTGGGGAAGCTAATGAGCTCTTTACGATGATAGATTAAGTCTGCATGCAAGTATTGCATCAAAAAGGCTCTCACTATTCCCACATTAGAGCCCGGGTTTCAACGGGGCTGCGAACATTTTTTTGGGAAAATGTTTTTAAAGGAGTCGGTATAATTCCCATGACAACAAGGGCAAATGGTGGAGGAGGAGAAATCTGAGAGGTGAGAGTGACCCCGGTTGCTCTTTTCAGGACTTTGCCTACCCGTTCACAATGTACGGAGGGGAGCTTTCTGTTCTAACTGCAGCGAGAGAACAGAGGGGAAGAGTGTGGAGAGCAAGAAATAGCATGCAAAAACACAGATTTGAAAAGGGAGGGAAGGAAAAGCAGGAGAGAGAGACAGAAGGGAGAGGGAGAGATGTAGCCCTACCCAGTTGCCCAGTTGCCTGGGGAGAAAACTGCTCTGCTGCTGACTCAGGACTCTCTTTGTTTGACAATGCTCCCTTGCTCTTGCTCTCACTCTGAAACACTCTCTCTCCAAAAGTTCCCAGTTTTCCCCCCTCCCTCAAACGCTCAGTCACCATCATTTCTAATGTGTGCACACTCTTGCATTGTGAGACCCCTGCCAATATTTTCACTTTTCAACTTTTCTCCTCTGTAGCTCTCCCTTGTTTGTTTTTCTAACCCTATTTCTGCGTGTGTGCCGGTCTCTCAGACTTCGCTGTACCGCACTAAATATCCCCATTTTTTTGAAGAAAACAGATAAAGGCTTGCACTCTATTAAATGTTCAACTGTTTGTTCTTTACTTTTCTATACACTGTTGACAGTAGCTCGTGATCAGGGACAAAAACTCATGTTTAGTTATTTTCCATTAATACTAATTTCCAGGCGCTGGATTGCCCTACAGTAATGCAGGGGGGAAACTCTTAGATCCATGAATTTCAAACTGTGTTACAAGCACCCAAACACCCAAAAAGATGAGCAGTTCACCTTCATTTTGGCTTCAAACTGATACTATTCAGAAGGGAAGTCTAGTGGAGAGTATTTTGAGAACTCTTCAGCAGAAACTGAAGTTGAACCAAGAAGGATTGGTGGGTATTTAAGTTGTTAGCATGGTGTTTGTCTTCTGACACAAGTCCACTCGATTCCCACTTCCCTTTAGTATGGAGTGTTAAACTGGAGAAATCCTGGGCCAATCAACGAACAGAAGGAGGAGTTGTTAATCGACCGACATCGATTCTCTGCAATGATTTATATTTGTAATCAGCCATACATGGCAATGTCAGCGGAAGATGTGAACAAAGCCATTCAGTCTGTTTTGGCCACGTTTCCAAATATTGGATGAACATTAACTGACATCTCGTTCTGCTCAGCACTTTTCTCTTCAAAGCGGAGAATGGTTGCTTACAGTTTAAGCCTCTTAGAATTGAACTGGTGAATTAGATAATTAAAACTCCATGCCTCCAGCTAGCAGTAACTGAGTGTCCAGACCTTCAAATGAAGCAAAGCATAGAAGAAGGGACTGATTTCTTACCAGACTATTAATTTGTATGCCATTTTGTAAATATTTGTAAGTATGATCTAAAAACAACATCAAACCTACCACATTGTATTAACTTAATAAGACATTTACAGTTAGCAATACAAGCTAAGTGCAGTGTACATGCACAAACCACTTTTCTTAAGTACACCCATTCAACTGGTTGTTGATACAAATAGTGAATTAGCCAATCACATGGAAACAACTTATTGAATTTAACTTCTACTGGTTGAGATGACTTGCTTGACTTCAAGCCCAGCATCAGAATGGAGGAAAAGGTGTCAGTGGACTTGAATGTAGTATGGATGTTGGTGACAGATAGGCTGGTTCTACTGGGATTTCCACTCACAGCCATATCTCTTAGTTCCATATGAAATCATTTCAAAACAGAGGATATACGGAGTGAGTGGCAGGGTAGGGTTAGGGTAACATATGTTATGTTACCCTAACATATCCAGGATTTTCAGGTCAGGGTTGGTAAGAAACCTTTGACTTTCCATGTTTGAAGTTTGACATCAGATGGCTTACAAACTTATATTTCTAACTTTGATAATGGAACTGTTTTACTTCACACATGCAGTGGAAATGAATGTACAGTGTGTGAATTTTTTTATGACATAATGCAAGAAAAGGAAGAAGTCAAACTCCTGTAGTACTGTTTCTACTACCATAACTTGTAAAGAAAGTGGTAGTGTTTTCAGGTTGGTGATGTCAAGCATGCACAAAAAGCAAAATTATGACCGTAACGCTTGTAGCTCTAAAGACAGTAAAGAGTTCTACTCAATCTCAGATAAAATACTGTAAATTAGGCACAAGGATGGGAGTTAAAGATTATATAAATTATAAGATTGTAATTAAATAGGGAGTGGGTGACAAGGAAGGAGAACAAAAAAAGAGTTGGAGATTCCAACAAAACATGGACTCGTTCCAATGCTGAGGAAGGCCTAAAAGGAAACCCTGGACTCACCCAGGAAAAGGGAGGTAAAGAGGGCCCCGAGGAAGGAAAAAAATTAAAGGAGCCAAGAGGGGGAACACTGATAAGCTCAACAAACCCAAAGGGAGGAGGGACACGAGAGCAGTATGAGGAAAAAAAAAAGAGATAGATAAGAATGGATTTACAATTATCTTTCAAAGGCAGTTTAATCTTAAAAACGACAACATATGCTTCTCACAGAAAAAAGGAGGCCATTAGAAGGAAAATTATGTAGTTCAATCACAAGTTTAGGTTCATACAGAGTAGATGTTCAGATACTCCTATGCAATATTAATACAACAAACTGTGATTTCAATATTTATTGACTGATTTTAAATTTATTTAATCAGGGACAAGACACAAAACAGTGTCACATTTAAAAGAAACAGTTATCCTTCCTACAGCTTTGAAATCATTTGACTAATCACCTGTGGGACAAGGCTAACACATTTAAATTTGTAATATATTGTGCAGCCGTAATATGCTTTGGTATATCAAGTACCGTGCAGGTGCATTCTGGTTGTCAATAGTTCAATAACATCTATAGCCAATTGGATGGACTCTCGTTGCCCTCGGTAGTATTGTTGTGGTACTCAAAGCCAGTGGTGTACCTCTACCACTGAGTCATGTGACACCCCTTCATATCAGTCTTGAGATTGCATCTTTCAAGTCTTGGTCCTGTCTTGGTTTCAGCTACATTTTCATTCGGTCTTTAATTGGTCTCAGACGCGAGACTTTGGTCCATTTGTGACCAGCTTCTCAGATTTATCTGGACAAATGGGATGTATATACGGGTCAGTTTACTTGTATGTTTCTATTCACCTAAATCTGGTGGCAGTGCACCTAACTGTAAAAATTACAACAAGCCAGTCAGGAGTGTTGCTATGAGCTGTCAATGGCAGCTTGTAGTCAAACATTTGCTCAAGCTAGTCAGGATGGCCACAGATGACGGTGGATAAATGGTTTTCCTCTAACGCAGTGGTGCCCAAAGTCGGTCCTCGAGGGCCGGCATCCTGCATGTTTTAATTCTCTGCCTAGTGGTAGTAACAACCTCCTCAGCCAGTCAATGTTCTCCTTAGACCCCTAATGAGCCATCTTTTGATGCAGGAGTGTTAAACCAGGGAGAGAACCAAAACATGCAGGATGCCGGCCCTCAAGGGCCAACTTTGGGCACCCTGCTTTAATGGTCTCCACCAATACCGCATTGAGCAGTGCGTACATGAGGATGATTGGCAGCGCAAAGACACTCCTCCTGACTTAAGATCTTCTGATCTGTCTTACTTGTTAATTTATTAATAACTGTGGGGAACATATGAAAATTAGTACAAAAATTGGGCGGATTGTGACCGGGATCTGGATCACAGCAGGGTTAAGCTCAGTTACATCAAGAACAGGCAGAGAGAAAAGCAGCAATAACTAAGTTCAGCAAGACATGAGTCTGCAGCCTCATTCTGATTAACGCAGGCTTTGCAAGATGAGTCAAAGGCTGATTATTTCTGTGATCTGTCGGGCAAACACATAGCTGGCAAAAGAAAGTCATGCTTTCTTGATTCTTTTGTGCCAATGTCCCCAATGGCTGACTTTTGAGCTTAAGGGAACATCCTGAAGTCTGCTTTAACTTAACCAAGCAAGGAGTTACATGTTTTGCGGACACCTTACGACAAATATAAAAACCACAACCAAAGAAAAACGGGAAGGTACACAAATAAACATGATTTCAGCTCAGTAGTTCAATTCAGTTATGCATGCGTACATCAGCGTCTGGTAGACAGAAGAGAGAAAAACAAGTGCATAGGAAAGATGAGGAAGGAGAGAAGAGAAAGAAGCAAGAGGGTGCTTGCCTGGCACAATGAGTCCTACTTGTTAGCCAGTGACAGTGTCAGGGATCGTGACAGGGTCCAGACGCTAGACACCAGCTGCAGCGCCTCGTAAATAGACTGCTGTCTCGCAGGGACATTTGCACAGCAATGGCTACACACACGCATGCACACGCACACGCGCACACGCAGGCATGTGGGCACTTGCATATACTATGGCAAGCGTTCAGACAGACACTGACTGATTGTGTCTCCCAAATCTTGTAAAGACGGACAGTGAAGCTCTTTGTGTCTTTTAGGCTGTAAAAACTCTCATAAAAAGAAGAAGTAGTCCACAAAGCAGAAGGATTTTAGGTGCAGAAAAACTTTAAGGATAATTATAAAAGATCTACTACTAATTTGAAAAAAAAAAAAAAACAACAATAAAAAACAAAAACACAAAATTAAATGAAAAAAAGGGCGTTAACCCAACAAACCTAATGTTAATGAGGAATCTACATCGGCCCTTGAGCACAAATGACTAGAAAGAAAGGTAGCGTAGCAAAGGCTGAGAGAAAAGCTAGGCTGAACTGGGGGTGAAGGGGTTAAATAAGAGGGACAGATCCTGCTGAGCCAGCAGCAATATGTTAAAGTGCAAGGTTTCATTGTTGCAGATACAGAACAAAACTCCTTCCCATTAGTCACACTAGGCAAGTGAGAAGACTCTTCACACTGGGTACCCCTTACAGGACCACTAACCACCAAGTTAAAAACCCTTGTAATTAGTTAACAGCATCTTTGATTGTTTGTAGATTTTCAGCACTAAATGACATTGTAGCATTGTACACTAAATGTGAAGTCATATGCAAAGGTCAACAAGTCTGAATTCATGCTTCTCTGATCGAGCGACCATGAAGGGGGATTTTATTTTCAAGACTTTCTCCATTTTTCTAACCTTCTTCATCTCCCTGTGCAAGCCTCCCACACCACGCTACACTACCCGTTATCTCTAGAGCTCAGGGAGGAGAAGAGGCAAGCATACCCTCACTCCCGTCAAAGCAGGGCTGAAACACATTCATCATAATTATCATCATTCCCGCACATTATCTCCGCATAGCTTCACTGAAAACAACTGCGAAGCAAGCAGTGGAACAAAAAAAACAAAACAAAACAACAACAACAGAACAAACCAACCACGTAAACAAAAGCATGATGGGAGGAGATACAGTGGATCTCTAAAGTATACACACCACTGTTAAAATGCCTAACTTTTATGTCGAAAACCTAAAAATCTGAAGACGGAAAAAAAATTTTTTTCACATCTAACGTGACATAAATCTTGGAAAATTCATCTCGGGAGCAAAAAATGCATTTGGGAAAAAATAAGAAGTTAGGTTCCAGTTCTAACTTGCTAATATGCTACAGTGAGCCTGTGTGACGTCAAGCATCGGAACTCGCCCAGTGCGGCCAAGAGTTTTGCGACCTCCTCGATTACACGAGGGACCATTCAAATAACGGTCCCAGCCAGAGGGTGGCGCCAAACACAAAGCCGACAGATCAAGAGTAAAAGAAGAAAAACAATAAAAAACGTGTTTTAAAGCAGCGCATCCCAACCCTGGTCCTCCAGGCACACTGCCCTGCATGTTTTAGGTGTTACCTTGCTTTAGCACAGGTGATTTCAAGTGACAAGTGTTTGCTGAACTGCAATCAGCGGAATTAGGCGTATTAAAGCAGAGAAATATCTAAAACATGCAGGACAGAGTGCCTCGAGGACCAGGGTTGGGAAACACTGTTTTAAAGTATAACAACAATGAGAAGAGGTATGCTGAATTGTGACCCAAAAATTTAAAACTGGGTTTCTTTAGACCTCAGCATTTTTCTCTACAAGTGAAATTACGACTGGGTGATTTCTTTAAAAGAAAACAGTTTTATCCTCGCACCCTGCTCCTTTATCTAGACATATGGAGAACACAGGAGAATGCTGTCACATGTAGAACACAACCAATTCTTGGCAGAGAGTTTTGGAGCTCGTGAAGTGTTGCTGTCGGTTATTTTGGCAGTCTACTTGATTAGTTTTAGTCTTGTCTAATGTTTTCAGTGTTACTCCATATTTTTTTTCCATTACAGATATTGTTACTAATACATATTGGTCAAATTGAACAATTACTTAAACTCAAATCATTGAGTTTAATGGATTTAGGCTTAAATCAAATAAAACACAAAATAAATGTATTTTGTACATTTCCTCCCCCCCATTACATCTGATAAGATGTCAGATTTGTTATACATTTATTGCAACTCTTGATCTTTCATTTAGGGAGGGTTTTTGGTTGCAAAAAAAATAATAAAAAATTTTAACTTAAAAAAATTACTTTTATCATAGTAAAATGTTATAAATCCCAGATTCTGAATACCAAGCATAACCTCTCACATAAGAGGCACATGTGTTCACTCAAACCTCTCTCTAGCTAATATATTTCATTTCTCTGAAGAAAAAAAACCCCCAAACAACAGACATTTGATCCTCACTAAATCAAAATGGAGCATGAAATGCCGGGTGATCAGGGCACAAAGAGACCCGGCATTGTTTGTTTGTTTTGATTACTGCAATCCGACGCAGCAGTATGCTGACATCTCCACGTTAACTCGGCGAAGCTCTGAACGTCCCGTGAGGCAGGTGGTAATGTTTTTGCTGGCCAAACGTTTGGCAATAACAAAACAACAATTACCATTCATCATTCTCTCATTTCCCCTCTCATTACTGCAGTTACCATCAGCACCAGGTAACGAGAATATGTGGCATGCAGCCTAATGTGATTTACAGTGATGAATGATGTATAGAAAACCATGCGGCCAGTAATGAGCCGCACAATATAAACCACGCTGCACTGGAAAAGTGGTGTGTGCCACAATTTTTATTTTTTTTTATTTGTAAAATGGTAGAGGGTTTCGCTGAATGTAAAGCATATAAGTTGAATATTATTAAGCAAAACAACAAATTAAAGTATATGGAAAAACTGAAATTATATGAAAAGTGCACACTTATTTTTAAAAACATAATTTTATCCTAATAAAAATTTGAAGACTGTGTGCAAGAATGTGCATTTATTGTGCACAGTCCCCATTTATTCAGACACCCCTAAATAAAAGAGCCCTCCTGTATGAAATTCCATCTCAGTGTGAATCCAGCTCAAGGTCTCAACGGTTTGAAGAGAAGTTTAAACACGCGTGATAGAGCACTATCATGTTGCGGGGATGTTTTTTTTCCTCAGAATGAACAGGGAAGCTAATCAAGAGTTAATGTTTTGATGGATGGCGCTCAATTCAGGACATTCTTTGGAGAAAACCTGTCAAGAGGCTGCAGACGTTTTGAAACCGAAGCGGAGGTTCACCTTCCAGCAGAACAATGACCCTAAACATACAGCCTGACCTATAAACAGAACTGTTCGAATCAAATTTTATTCAGGCATTACAATGGCCCAGTCAAAGACCACATTTAAGCCAAATTTAAAATTTGTAGTAAGACATGACCACAAACGCTTCCTTTTTCATTGCAAGAGAAGAATGGTCAAACGTTTCAGTCTTCAAATGTACAAAGCTGGTAAATGGATTTGAAGCAGAAAAAAGATATTCTGCAAAGTATGGATTTATGGAAGGATGACTATAAATGCTCACTACACTTTTCAGATTTTTTTAACTTGGAAAGCGTGCTAAATTTTACTTTCACTATATAATTAGGTACTAATTTGTGTTAGTCTATCACCTAAAATAACAATAAATACATTAAGGTCCCTAGATCTGTATACCAGACTAGGTACGAGCCTTTATATCCGGGTTTTTAAATGCGATGTAAATCTCTTGTTGTCACACAAAGTTGTCTGCTGAAATATATGAAATTATTCCTGTAAAAAAAAATAACGTATATGAATAACCATCGTCGAGCTACTGTCTAATCTAAGAAACTTTTTTTGTCTTTACATCCATTCTTACAAAGTTGGTGCTCCAGTTTGACTTAGAAAAAATGAAAAGAACAAACTGAAGAAGAGTACACAAATTTGACTCACGCCAGTCTTGTCACAGAGCCGCAGGGTGTTGAAGGAACCCACGGCAAACACTTCTCCATCTGGGGCCCAGGACAAGGAGGTGATGGGGTAGTCCTGACAGGTCGACGAGTGAAGTAGACGTCCGAAGCTGTCCCAAACCTTTGGAGGGAGCGCAAACTTTAGAACACAAAACAAAAACCTGAAAAATAGTAACCTTTCTAAAGGTTGGGGTGTATTATAAGCTGTGATGTTCCCATTTGTTTGTTCTTCAGTGAAGAAAGGTTCTCAGTATGTGTGGTTTTTATTAAATGTATACTTACACTGAGCTCAGTAACCTTCATAATTAATTAAGCGAATGCAGTTGTTGCTTCTCACATACTGCTTCGTTATGTAAACGGGTACAGTTCAGGTCACTGAATGCATTTTTGATTTTACTGGGAGCTTAACAGGACTAATATTGATACTCAATGTGTTGCTCAAATTATAACAGATCATTTGGCACAATGTCCAGAGCTGTTAAAAGTCTTCAGAGCATCAAATGATGTAACAAAAGAAAAGTACAAAAGAGTTCTCACATAATGATTTACTTTATTTGTAGAAAAAAAAAAACTATGAAATCCAGCCTGTCCCTATGTGAAAAATAGGGACAATATCCCTGATAACTGGGTGTATCACAACAACGACTGATAACTGGCGACTTTAACATCAATATAGATGAATTTTATTTCAACTTGGACGGTGTTAGAGCATGAACGTGTCACATTTAACTCCAGACTTTGGACAAACCATTCAAAAAAATCCTTAATTTAGCTTTTTTTGAGCTGCTTAGAGGTGAACTATCCAGATCAGATGGCTCTTAGCACACCACACAAAGCAGGAAAATCTCATAAGATAATCTTTAGAGACATCATAATCGTCCTTAAGATTGTCAAAGGGGAAGATCGAATCAAAAAATTTGCCTAATTATCTTGCTGTGCGAACCAGGCTACAACCAAGCATGATTTTATTGGGCCAACAGTTTGATACCATTCCCCCGGTATTTCTATCCTGAAAGTTATAACCAAGTAGGGATTGAATTCCAGGGTAGTGGAGGCTCTTTAAAAGTTTCAAGGATTTATGTACATACATCTCATGAGACGAGAAAATATGACATACTGAATAGTTCACTGAAGCAAGATGAAATTGTAGAAACTTTAAACTGAGGTATTCACTGTAGGATTCTTGGTTTATTTAATTCTAAAGTGGTCCTAATGTATTTTTTGTGTTTTTACAAACAAAGGAAAGGCTTCACAAATTTAAAGCTGTGTCTTAAAGCAGCCCTGATCAGTGCAGGTCCATTTCAGGTCGGATTGGTCTAAGCATTTTAAATTTTACACTGGAGATAATCAAAGCAGACCAGACACACTATAAACTGTTAGATATCCCTTTAAATAGCATCATCAGGAAACCACAAAGCAGATGAAAACATTTTTTAGTTAGGGGCTAATAGTTAGCCACTCCCACTGATCTCATTGTAGTCAGGCATTATTACTATCCTGTCTGTCACTCTGTGCATTTGTTTGTTTTTTTTAACAAGGATTCAAAAAGCTGCCACAGAAACAAGAGGTCAAGGCGTTTTCAGTGTCAACCAGCTCAACAAGGAGTTTACATTAGCTGACTCAGTCAAAAAAAAAAAATCTACATCCTTCCTTACTTCAAAATAAGAGTCTGAAAAGCAGATGCAGTGTCAAGGCTAAAGCACTCGCTTTCATGCTAATGGTGCATATTCATTGCTTCTTCCATAAATCATTTCCATCATAAACCCACGAAAAAGAGAAATGTTTAAGCTTCCCCTGATCTTCTACACATCACCAAGTGACTTTGGAGATATCCTGCAGAAATATAACTTTTCAAAAAAACAAGCTGCCGGTGTGGGATGTCAGGAGATGTGGTGAAATGTAGAAATTAGCAATATGCATATAATCTATGTCGTAGGTTTTCCCAAACAATCATTTTCAAAACAAAAAAAGTATTTTTCTATGTCCTTCTAGATTTTGTTTACTGACATATGTAACCACATCACTCCTTAAATTTGTGAAGCCAAGTTGACCTTATACAAGTCAAGTAATGCTGACCTTTAACAACTTTCTAACCCCTCTGTATTGGTCAGAAGACATGGAGACGATAGGATGAGATAAATAATCTATGAAAAGAAAAAGAATTAAGCTCCTCTGCCTCCTGCCTGTGGCCCTGCTGCCATCTGCAAAAATGCATCACTCGGTCAGAAACAACCAATACGAACCGGGAGGAAGGTGTTAGCCCCATTAATCGTACTTCTATATGCAATGTTACGCTAGTTCTCCACAGTGGAGCCTGTCATGAATGTGAAGGCTAGATAGCATGGCCACCAATGGCTGTGGATAAACAGTTTTTCTGTGACAAAAGTCAGACAAAAGTTGTTTCTCCGCCATTAGTACAATAAGCAGGACATACGAGAGCATGATTGACAGCGCTAAGACACTCCTCCTGGCTCTGAATGGCTGTTTCTGATCGGCAGTGGTGCATTTCTACAGACGGCAATAGGACCAAAGGGAGGAAGTGAAGGAGAATGATTTTTTTCACAGATTATTTGTCTCATATAATACTGTAAATAGTGACAGTTTTAACATGAAAAAAAAATACAATCATTTTTTATAAAAGTTACATATTGCTGCTTTAAAAGAGTAAATGACGACTAGGGTGTCATGAGACCTAGTGACACGTCTCATGATATCAAAGCACTCAAACAGTAGTATCGAGTTAATGTGACTTCCTATTATCCAGACATTGAAATGTCTGCTTTAAACTTGAATCTCTCATTCGTTGATGTAAGTAACTTTGTAATTCTTGAGTTTTGTTGACAGACTTGTCAAAAACATGAAGGAAGTATCAACCTCTTACAGGTAGGTTGTTAAGGATACTTAAGTTAGGATCTCCTTCCCAGCCTCCTATCCACACTAATCTAAAGAGCTATTTTACTATTTTACACAGTATCATTTATAGCCCTGTTTAATTAGCTGGGGGTACACATTATCAGTGACTTAAACATAATATCTTTGTCTATTTTTATGAAAATTTAGTTGAAAATGTGAAAATCACAAACCTTATATTTACAATCTTCTCCACCTGACAGGATGAGGTCATTGACTGAATTCCAGTCCACCTTTAGAACAAGTCCATCATGAGCCTTCCACTAAAAAGAGACACCAAGACATTTTTTTAGCCAGACGCTATTATATAATCCATACAATATTTCTTGACTGTTATTTGACCAGGACAACAACAAAAAAGAATTGATCAAGTTTTGCTTGCACTTTGTCCAAAGAAAATATATAAGCACAAGAGAAACTATCATGGACTTAAATCACTAAACTTTTATGAAGTTTGGTAGATTTTAATGTATCAATCAGTTTACAGATAATGTTCAATTCTAAAAATCACAGGCAAATCCATAAATGTGTGTCACTGCCTTAGAAAAGACTTTAAAGGGGTCTCTATTAATGTTGATGGTGCCTTCCATCACCGAGTTAGTCTCAGAGGGGGTGTGAGAGAGATGTGATGAAGTGGCACTTTTCAATGTGTGTGTGTGTGTGCGTGTGTGTGCGTGTGTGTGTGTGTGCGTGTACTCATATGTCTGGTAATGGCCAAGAGAAAGCAAAGCACACATTAAACCCTCCCCTGTTTATCTAAGGTCCCATGTGCTGTTCAGCATCGAGAAGAATAATAAACAAACGCGTACATGAACAAGAAAAATTCTCCCAGGTGTGTAAGGTCATCTATAGAGTAATATGTTAGCAGTGAATGTGCATGGTCATTAATTTACTGATCCATCAGGGGAGGCTGAAACTTTGCTGCAGCAAAGAAAGACGTCTATTTATTTTCTCGCTGCACAGCGTAGAAAGCTGGACAGAAAGTCTAACAACTCCAATCAAGCTCCTGAAAATCCATTATTGGACAAATGAACTGGTTTAACACTGCTGAATATTCACTCTTGTACATGACGTTAACCTAAAAAAAAAAAAATAGTTTATTCACAGCAATAAAAGCAGAGGGGGTGTGCGTGTGTGTGTGTGTGAATAACAACTTGTTGAAATAAATCAGAAATAAAAAAAAACTAAAGAGCTATCGTTTTTCTACTTGTAACACTTTCTGAAATCTGAGCAATAAACATGCTACTTCTAAAACTACAGTTTGTGCATAAATACACAACAGTTGTTCTAATGCCTAAATTTCTTTCTACAACTGATCACAGTGTCGAACATTTGTGTAAATTATTGGGATTTTCTGTGGAAAAAACTCGAGGTATTGTTCTGCATCACTGTAAAGGTGCTAGAAAGTTATGCTTTTCAAAATGTCAAACACATAAAATCTGAAAAGTGTGGAGGGCATTTTTTTTCAACCACCTTTACTCTGACACATTAAATTAAATTTAGTGCCACAAATGGGCTTCAAAAACACTTAGTCTTTAAATATCATCTGTGTTTTATCCGATCTATTAAGGTTTTAGAGGTTTGTTTGAGAACATGATGGTAACGGCCATGCTAACTAGCCTGAGCATTCATGACATGCTCTCAGGAAGAAGAGAGCAAAGGGGAGGATGTGAGCAGCACGCACATAAGAATGATTGACGGCATCAAGACCCTCCTCCTCGCTCTAATAACTTATTTCTGATGAGTGGCATATTTATGCTGTTAGTACTAGGAGCACTGGGAGAAGACAGAGGAGCTTAATTTTTTCACAGATTATTTGACTTTTATTATACTGTCACAACATAGCGACAGTTTTGAAAAATATGCAGAAAAACAGTTACATACTACTTTACTTTAACCTAATACAAAAGCAAGACACGTGTTTCAGATTTTAATTTGTAAAAAAAAAAAGAAAAAAAGAAAAAGATAATAATGATCATTTCACTTTCCGTAAACAATTATGTTCTACTTTGTGCTGGTCTATCACATAATATCCGCCAACAAACATGCAAATACAATGAAGTCTCTGCTTGTAAAAAGTTTAAAACCATGACTACTTTTGCAGTGAACCGTTTCTTTTTTTACTGCTCTCTTTTAAAAAAAAAAACAACAACCATAAAACCACTACAACTAATTTATTCATTTGATAAAAATAAACAAAGAAGCAAAAGGCTGTGAACCTGAATGACTTTGGTGCTGGGTTGCAGAGGTTTGATGATTAGCTGCCTTCTTGATGTGTAGAGTATTCTGTCAGAGTCCGGACCCCAAGCGACCGAATAAACAGGACACCCTGGAGAAGACACAGACATGCAGACACAAAGGATTTCATCCCAAATCACAAATACTGAAAAAAGAACCAGGCTTTCAACACATGCAGACTTTTTGACTTTGCCAGGACGAGGAAGCTCTCCCCGCTGTCTCCAACTAGAACTGACTGGCCCTCTCGAAATGACATGACATTTTCTCTGAGATCTCACTTCATTTGGTCTTTCTGCAGCACACTTTACAGGAAAACCAGCTGAGAAACCAGTCTAACTTTCACATTAAAAGCACGTGTATGCACGCACACATAAGCACAAGCTCGAGGGAACTTTCTTGTGAGCTTGTTTTGCTAACTTTGAGGGGACCGAAGCCATAGAGAAAAACAGATTTAGCCACTTAAAGGTTAGGAGTTAAATTTAGGGTTCCTACTAGAATCTGGTTCAGGTTAGAGCCAGACTTCCTGGTTTTAAAAAGGTAAGGATAAGAGGTTAAGGAAATGCATAAAGCTTATTATGTCCCAATATATGTTAGTGTTAGACAAGAAAGTGTGTGTGTGCTTCAATTTGAGTTGTGGCTACACACGTGCGAAGGGGAGGGGTGACTGACATTTAACCTCACTCCAGGTGCGTGCGGTTTCTCAAAAATGCCAACTGGTCACGTGAGCTGAAAATCTGACGGAGCCGATGAGAGGAGTTGAGACAAGTTCCTCTCCCCCCGATCCCCTCCACGCCCCATCTCGCTCAGTTCCAACCTCTTCCTAGAGCTCGATTTTAAAATGGGTCAAAGCAAACCAAAGAGAACAGCCCACTCCTGCACTTTCTGCATGTCTGCGCGCGCATGGGAGTGTGTGAAGAGAAGCAACACCTGCAGCGATCTCGGTGCCATGTGGCAGGCTGTGTGTGTATGCTACTAAATCTAGGTGCTATGCAAATCTGACAGCCACCGAGCCGCTTGGACTCAAAAAACACAAACCAACGGGAAAATTGTTCTTTAACCATATATTGCCGTTTCTCTGCCAAGATAATTTTTTTTTTTACAACTCCTGTCATCAATCAGGCGTGTACCATGCGTTTCTCAAAGCATATTATATCCACCGATTTTCTTTTATGGTCCGTCCCATGATTAAAAAACTGAATATTTAATAAGTCAAGCTACATAATGAATCAATTAAGAAGCAATGACGAAGAGAGGAGCATGTCTTTATTGGTTTTTAATAAAAACTATAAAACTTTTTTTAACTTTAAGGCATTTTTTAATAAAGAAAACCACATGACTGGAGAAAATCGCTCTGCTCTCATTCATCTGAGCTCGCTTTCAAACCAAAAGACCTAACACATGCACACAACCATGGTCTTTGTGCAACGACATGGTTGTGCAGCGTGAAATAAACGAAATTGCTTACTTTTCAGTGTGTAGCAAGCAATTCGGTAACAGTCGAATGAAAAGCAACGTGAGCAGCTAGCGTCACAAAAGTGAGTTTTACACACAAATACGGCAGATTTACTGAAAAATGTGGTGCTACTTAGATTTAGGCTGCGGTGTAGGACTCTGTGTCGCTTGTTGAAGCTCAACAATAAAGACAGATGAAGCTTATTGACTGATCAGTCATGCATACGGTAATAAAATATTTTTTTTACAGCAGAGAAAAACCAAGAAGCAGCAACTCTTATTAGTTCAAATACTCCTGTGATTGACATTTATCACAAGATCTTCTGTTTTTATTTGCAAATAGCTGCAACTCAATACACCAGTTGAACTTGTTCACATTTTTTGCCCCATTTGCACCACAAGCTTCGTTCTATAGGGATTTTCTGAGTAGTGCAAGTGTGTTATTGTGAAACAGAAGGGTAAATGTACATTTTTTAAGTTTTTCTCAAAAATAAAAAACTGAAAAGGGTGGCATGCATTTGCGATAAACATTACTCAAAACTTTGTAGAACCACCTTTAAGTGAAGTTACTACTATAACGAATATTTTGGAGTATGTCTCTACCAGATTAGTAGGTGTGAGTTTAAGCAAAAATAGTATTTACCAAAGATTATTAGGTCTGGACCTTTACTAGTTCGTTCTAACATACTTAAAGAAAACATTTGTATTATAGCTCTGGCTGCATGTTTAGGGTCATTGTCCTGACTCAAAGTTTATCTTCGCCCCAGTCACCCCTCCATCCCTGAAGAAGAAAATAACTCCCACAGTATGATGCTGTCACCACGGATGTTTCATGTGTGGGTGGTGTGTTCAGGGTGATGTGTAAGTTTCCCTACCACACACGCAACGCTTTGCACGTAGGCCAAACAAAAATCAGATTTTGGTGTCATCTGACCAGAAATAGCGCTTAGCAAAACACAGCTGATTAGCTTTCTCGCTAAAGCAATTATTTTCAGCAATTAAGTCAAATGCTACCGTTTTCAAATCGACCTCATGGGTTTAAATTTTCTTTTAAAGAGCCATATTTAAAATAAACCCAGTTTCTTCTTTCAGTAGCAAAGCATCTTATTTACAGACTCCTCTTCCAGTCTGTTAAATCTCCAATTAGTGTGACAAACGGCCAGGATGATGCGGCTCTGGTAATTGTGAGAAATTAGGTTTAACGTTTTGCTCAATCCTGTTGTGATTATAATTTTTTTCGTATATAAAAAGGTTTTTGAAGCTTTACCTTGGTTCACTAATGTGGAACGCAGCATTCCACTTTTTGACCAGATCTTGATTTGTCCGTCTTCTCCCGCTAAGTAAATAATAAAAAAAAGTGAATCATAGGACAGCTGATATGACTGAGTTTATGTTTTATGAAGATTGAAGGTCCATTTTCTAAAAAGAAATATGTCCGTGATGCCTCCACCTGTGATTAGAGCAGTTCCGTCGTAGTTCCACCTTCCAGCCAAAACAGCCCCTTTGTGCGCTTCCACACTCTTCTCGATGCGTCCCATTTTGGAAACCAGGTGGAACTTTCCTGTTAAAAAAGGAAATCACTCAGTAGAATACTAAAACATAACATGAGGAACTATAAATGGCATTATTAAGAAAGATGAATAGATCTATTGCATTGTTATTGTATCAAACGGATGGAAAAGAATAAAAAAGAATGAAAAAAAATTGTATTCAGTAAAGGCAAAATCAAAAACACACCTAATAAACATGGTTAAGAACAAAGCCACATTTCTCCGATTGGCTACATTGCAAAGTTAGAACAGGAAGCAAATGAGTACAACCAGAAGGTTTCTGCTGGTTGAACTTAAGCAATTTTCTGTTCCCCAAACATGAAAGGGTGATCAGGCATGGAGACAGCTATTGAAGACGTGTACCCAACATGTACTTTGTGGTGGTGTATATTAAAAATTCTGAATGTAATATGTAATTTCTGGTAACCTATAATTGCAAATCGGCATGCCGTAGCTCTCTACCATTTCTAAATTTGGAAACCCCAACAAAAGTGTATATTACTGATGCTGCAGGTAGTCACTATGTACACTCAAGACTTTAAACTGAATTTGTTAGGTGCATCTTTTAGTCTTTTGGAGATGGGCTATTAGCATCTCATTAAATACAAATTTATCTATGAATTTCATGCTCATATACATTCACATATGAACCATAATAGCGTCTTAAAAGCTTAACATTTGGAGTCTGTAGCGCTATAGAGGTCACATTCTATTTGATGTTTAAAAGAATAAGGACAATCCTTGTGTTTTCCCTCAAAATCAGATCCATATCCTTGGTGCATGAAGTGTAAAATTACCTTTTACAATATTTTAGTGATCCAAAAGGATCTGAGTAAAAAATATCCTCAACCCTCAAACTCTTCCACATTTCGTCATGCTAAAAACCCAAATATTAAAGTATCTGTCACAACAAGTTGCATAATTGTGAAGTAGAAGGAAATTCATAGTTTTTTTATTTTAATAAGGATTAAAAAAAACATTTTTATTAGTAAATTTCCCTTCCTCTAAGATCCCTTAAGAAAATCACAGTGGAATCAAGTGAATTCAAAAGACAGCAAAATGGTTAGTTGAGTTGTCCTGTACTGAGGTGACAGTATAAATGCATATTCTGTGAAGGGCTCAGATGTTTGCTAAAGAAAATTAGATGTCTAAAAGCGTCACATTCAGGACAATCCTAGAAGCCTGTGAGAAGCTTCAAAAGTCTTGCGACTTTCAGCAAAACAACAACCCTGATTAAACAATCCACAGCTAAAACAGAATGGTTTAGATCCATAGACATTTCTGCATTAGGATGGACCAGTCAAATTCTCAACCACAACTCCGCTCACAGACGCCCTCACTCTAGTCTGACTGAGCCTTTCTTCTTTTGCAAAGAAAAAGGGGGGAAAGTTTTAGTCTGTATTACGTGCAACACTGGTATAGATATACCCACCATGCAGTTGTTGTTTTTCTACAAAGAACTGACTCAGGACCCTGGGTGGCAAAAGCATGCCAAACTTTTCAGGCTTTTAATTTTGAAAACTATCATTTTTATTCCACTTCACAACTGTGCACAATTCTCCATCACCTAAAACAACCTAAGAAAACAATATTGACCTTCTTGGTTTACAGCGTGACAAAATACAAACACGTTTAAGAGGTATGAATAGAGAACCTCTGGCAAAAAATGTTGATTTACATAATATTTTAAAGAAGCATGAAGGTTTGGTTCACCTTTTTCACATTTTTAGCAGTATCCTTAGCAAGCTGGTATTTGTGCATCTGCAAAATGACAAAGACTACAAGAAAGTTGCAAAAGTGAATCGTAACAGGGATGAATCATAACTTGTCTCAGGTCTGCCAGAGAAAATTGCTGCTTCAGTTTGTGGGTGCGTTTATGCAACCCTACACTGTCATTAGAGATGTGACCACACATTGCCTGTCATAAAAGTGCATCCACACACTTTGTGTTTGCATGTAATATAGAATGAAGAAGAGATACGCAGAGTCCTGTAACCCTGGTCTTTTAGGTGACTGTGATCGATGTCACCAGATTTAGTGATAGTAAAGAATATACACCGCACTGTGCGCAAGTGCCGCTATGAACATAAGATGAAACATATTTGGCAAGACAAAAAAAAAAAAATTAAAAAATGAGTTACAATTTAAGAATTTGAGTCACAACTGAAAGCTCTGACTAAAACCCATTTACTAATATTTGTCTTGTACCAATTCAAACAGATTCTAATTTTCAGAAACAAAGCTATGCAGCCTGCAAGAGAAATTTTAAAGAACATCAAGACTCACCATCTGTGCTGGTGAGGGCAGAAATCTCGGCCTGGGTCTGCTTCTTGGCACCAACGGTTTTGGGGAACCAGTGTAGATCAACAGGGTAAATGTCATCTGGCAGTCGGACCACCAGGCCGGTTTCATTGGTGAGCAAGTTCCATTTGAGGATCTGATGGTCCTCACTGCAAGAATACAGCTCATCTGCTGTGGTCCAACCAACACAACTGACAAGCTCCTTATGTGAAATGCTGTTAAGAACAAACAACTCGAGTACGTTATTAGGATTTGATAACGTGGCTAATTTGAGGAGACAAACTGACTTAATGTGGTAAAGTGTTTATTTTTTTTTTGTTTTTATTTAAAGGTTTTCATTTGGACCACAGATAAAAACCAGGGGAAAAAACTCTACATAGAGTTTTACTGGGTAGCACAGTCTATCTAATTTATTACATATGTCACTATTAGGCAGAACATGAATGCCTGACACTTGAAATATTTATGAAACAAATATTTTGTGATAGCAAAATATCAAAGAGTGATACAGCAACAATAAGTGTGATTTTTCTATGTTGTGTGGCTCTAATAGATGGATAGAAAGACAATGTGGATAAGATAACTACATCTTCTTTTCTCTTGCTTTAACCTGAATGCCAGTGAATATATGGACATATAATTTTTGTAATTGAGATGGTTATTACAGGGTTTCTACAGGTTGACTGTAGGCTAAATTTAAGACTTTTTGCACTACATGTACAGTAACCTTCTTAGAACCTTTTATTGATGGGTTTTATGCAATAAACCCATTAAAATATACACTTTTTATGACGTGGAAGCTAACAAGAATGTTTTGATATTATTTACCCATAGAAACTGTAACAGGCAAGTTTTAAGGGAATAATTTTTCAGGGGTTAATGTTTACCTACAGATTCCTTACGACAGGGCTGTATAGTACCTGAATCAATGGCCTTACAGATTTTTGTCAGTGTAATATTTCCTAAATTACTCACACAGAACTACAGCAAGTTAAAAGTTAACATTGTCAAACGATTTCTCAATTAATTAATTAGTTAATTAAAATTCAGTTAAAGACACAACAAATCAACTAATGTTCAACTTCGGTGATTGGCTTACTAATGTACAAATTGTATACTGGTAATACAGTAGGCTGTACCTATTTTAAAGGCCTAATTTTGATTAAATTTAAAACTTTAAGAAACGATACAATACCCTTTGCTTCAGTTTGCTACCATTTGAATCAGAGGATCTAAATTATACTTCTTTAGTAGAATGCTTATTGTAAAAGACAATATTTTTATGCATGACTAACTGTTGAATTGTTATGTAATTATATTTTAAATAGATAAACATTTGCAGAAGTAATGTTTATAGATATATCTGGAACCATGCTCTCTGAAGAACAGTATAAATAATTTAAAATTATGATGTTGTGTCGTCCGGTGCGCACATTTCAGCTTGAAACAAACTCAAAAACATATAAATGTAATAACATCACATAAAGGATATGTTTTGGTTCCTTCAGCAACGACGTCTTCAGTCTCATTTTTACTCTGCTGTATCCTAAAGGAACAAAAAACACGAATGATAGTCATATTAATAAACAGATAAAGACTATATGAAGCAGTTAGCTCAATGAAGCTCTGGAAGTAACAAAGTACACGAATAAAGGCATCAACATACCCTGTTAATACTGTAACACAGCCGTTTGTATGCGCCGACAGCCCTAACAATGAAGGAGGTGTGCAGTTGCTAAGGTAGCTGTCACCGTTGCTAACGTGTATCCTGCTGGTAACCGTCTTCAGAAACGCACGGCCATCACTGTGACGTTATCGAATTTACTGCATGACTGTAAATGCCACACGTGTTGTTCAAAATAATGCGACAAGTCAATGTAGTACAAAGCAATCCCATCCTTTACCGAGCAGTAATATTGCCGAAACGGGCTAACTTTTGGTAGCCATATAACCGAGAGGAGAATAAGCTTTGAAGAAAAAGCGTGCTATCGCGAGAGTTATAACTCACGTCTCCAGACTCTGACATTTTCATATATTTTAAAAATATAGACAGGTTTTATTAAGTAATTAGACTTAATTATGCCCAGACAAATCTCTCTCTTACGTTATTCGCTTGTTCAGTAAGTTTGATGCGTTTTCATATGCATATATTAACTGTTCTGAGAGGCGGGTCTACTGTAACCAAGCAACCGTTTGAATATTCCACAAAATAACACACTAGGTTTTAATCTTTACTCTTCTTAAGTTTCGACAAAACTTTTCAGTTTGAAGAAAGCATTTGCTGTCTATTTTCATTCTTACACCGGTGTTCGGTTTGTGAACATAAAGGGTGTAAAGAGCTGCGTAGTTGGCTCCGTCCCCTTTTTTGAATTTCGTTTTTCTGCCCTGCCCTTTCGAACGATCCATGGTGCCTTGCGTCAGTTTGTAACGAATTTGGTTCGACGGTGCAGTTTAGGCGCCATTTACAAGATACAGTTTTCAAATGGGAAGCGACTCGGAATGATACGGGGCTGAATTTTATGGATTATTTTCGTCGATTTTTGGATTTTCTGATACTTTTTTGAATTCACAGTTTGCAACAGATAGGAGGACCTCTGACGGATCGTGTGTATAACTTAGAAGGTATTTAAGGATACTTTGGTGTGGAGTCATGTGTGGGTACCGTCTATTTGCTGGAATCACAACATTTTTTTCGAAGGGAATCTTGCCGTTAGCAACGTTTTATACTAGGTTTTAGCATTAGCAACTCTAGAAATTTGACGGGAAGGCTACTGCGAATTTTAATGTGTTCGTTATTTTCTAGAACAGTAATTTTAGAGAGATATTTTTGATCATACTTTCAAACTGTGAAACTTTTTACGTTATTAAAGTGAGCAATATTTTGACAGTAACTAGCGATACTGTATTTACCGTCGTTTTCGGCTGATCTGCAAGTTAAACTGGGCTATTTTGTTATCTTGGACTTCGCTTCGATATTTGACATCCATTAGCTTTAGCTGCTAACCTAACTTTACCATTAGCTCCGCTAATGGTAAAGTTAGCAGCACGATGGACCTAATGATAAGATGTGAAAAATACGAAAAAGCCAGCACAAATGAGCGGCTTATTTTTAAAACGTGTGGTTAAAATTTTAATCTATCGTTGGGCTTAGGTTTTATTAGTTCTGTGAATTTGCATATTATCACAGGGGTTAGGTTACTCAGTATTTTACCTCCGCCCCCCAAAGCATAAAAACTCGTGGGACTGAAAGTTAATATTACTGTCAGTTTGAGAAACCCGTTTAGCTGCGCAGAAGTGGACACGCAACATAGGCGTTACAAGGCTCTAACGGGAACGATTTCACCTTATTTGCATAGAAACTCCATCGAGCTTTCAAGTTCGCCATATTAACTGTTTTCCCCAGTTTTTCTGCTTTGTACGACTATGTGCGGCGCTATGAAAAAGATCCCCACTGTAGATGCAGACACAACACATTATTGAATGCGGTTGTTTTTTTTCTTTAAAGATTTTACAGAAACTTGCGATTTTTTTTATATATATATACATTAGGAATTAGTTGTTTTTTTTTCTCCCCCAGACAAATCTGCGTAACCATATTCTTCCTAATCTTCACCAGAAACCTTTACTTTGTTGTTTCACTTACTGTGTTGGCATATGAATAAATAGAGCGATTAGCAAGTAAAATGGGCGGCGGTAAGATCTGGCTGTGGCAAAGATAAAAACCTGACAGAATAGCTCCAGTCACCGACTATAGTGGGAGTTTGAAGATTGACATGCACAAAAAAAAAAAAAAAAAAAAAAAAACTCGCTCATGGATATTCCTTTTTTTTTTTTTTTTTTTTTTTTTCTCTCTCTCTCCAATGGCCCCTTCAGATTTCATATCATGCCATCTAAAACAGCAAAAAGCTCCACTGCTTCCAAAAGGGAGCCAAAAAGGAAAGGGCTGCAGCCTCGGGATGACTCTGAGGACGAGTTGGATGTACCCCCTCAAGAAACCAACTCCAATGGCCAAGAGGAGGCACCGCCGACAACTGGCAAGTAACAAAGGCTGTTTTGGTGTCTCTGAATCCAAATAAGTTGCTCAGTCAATTGCTTTGCGTGTGTTGCTGTACTGGTGAAGGCCAATTGGCTCAGCTGTAGTGCTTTTTTTTTTTTTTTTTTTTTTTTTTTTTTCTTCTTTTTTTTTTTTCCTAAATTTATTTTTTTTTTTTAGGCTGTTTTTTTTTTTTGTGTTTGTTTGTTTTTTTTTTTTTTTTTTTTTTTTTTTTTTTTTTTGTGTTT
>CAEGAE010099868.1:0-53418 GCA_903067095.1 Girardinus metallicus
TATATATATATATATATATATAAAGGGTGGGCCATAAGTTTCCATACATAGAACAAATAAACATTTTATATTGGACAACCGTTTTTGTATTTGTGGGACTCTGTGTAATCACTGCACGTTTTGGACCAATTTGTGATTGATCAGCAACATTTCCAGCAAAGTTTTGCCACAGTGTCGTGTGTGATGGTCGTTCCATGTTTTCTGTTAGTTTCGTGCAACCATACAACTGCTTCCCGATCCAGCCATCAGTATAATTTCAATTCTTTGCTCTTTTGTCAAACGCATAATCTTGGATATCTGAATTATAAAAGAAATATACATTTTACATTATCCTATGTATGGAAACTTATGGCCCACCCTGTATATACTTGTGACATATTGGTCAATCTGGAAGGAGGCAAATACTCTCACACGAGTGTAGATCTTTGTCAACAGTACATGCACAAATGATTACAGACTATTATCATAAGACTCTGAGTCACTACTGAAGTCGTGGTCAGAAGTATTGTCAAAGGTAACACTTTCTGTTTCTGACAAAATCTGTAGATAATACTCTTTTGCCTGCTTCTTCATCGTTTTAAAGTGCTACAGCTCTCTGAGGTTGAAGCTCTGGAGACCTTTTAGGCCTTCGTCAGTTAGGGCACAGGACAAACCTTTAATGTTGAATATAAGTAAAAATAAAAATAAAAAATTTAGACGCTTTAACTCTTGGTATGTTTATGCAGTACTTAAAAACATATTTGCCTCTTGATAACAGGCGGGAAAACTCCTTTAGAGTGTCTTCATAGAATGACAGAGATTTCCAATGATGGTCCATCTCTCCTGCAAGGATCCTCTTTTCCCCTTCCAGTCTCTTTACTATCATGATGCCATTGAATGTCCTTGTTTTTGTGGCAAGACTGACAGAGTCTGAAATCCATTTATGAAAAAGACAAATTCAAACTCAGTAAGAGTTTGAATTTGTAAGTAAGCTTAGGTCAACACCTGGAGTATGTAGTCACATTATCTGTCAGGTATGATGACGGTATAAAACGTATTAGTGTATGTTTATTTACCACTATGTGATTGCTGCCATGGCAATGTTATGTCACTGGACAGGATCTCTTCCAAAAACAGTGGTTCTGTGTCTGTAACAAACTTGTTGTAGTCTTCTAAAGCCAAGCCAAGGAGCTTGCGACGAGCCTTGGCACAAGCTTTGCTTCCGTCTGTGTCTTTATAAAGATGCTGAGATCGTCTTTTGATGCTTGCAGCCAGAACCTCAATTCTGCCTACCAAGGAGTCTGGATCAGTTGTGCTAGATGTTGTTGATGATGGTAAATAAGAGGAATGCAGTTAACATAGAAGTACTTTTGGAACTTCCTCTAATTTTTGAGCTCACCTTCTGCCCACTCCTTAATATCATTAAGTCCTCAAGTTGACTGTCAGTTACTGAAACCTCAATTTTTAAGGACTCCAGGTTCTGATGTTGTTTTTGAAGAGTTTTTGTGCCCTGCATTGTCAATTTCAAATACATAAAAAATTCAGAACAAAGGCATTAACAAAAATCAACAGTTTCACTACCTTCTGATATCGATGGGTTAGTAAGGTGGCCAAGTTTTTGCTGATTCCAGCGCATTGCCATAAGAGTCAGCATGTCTGTCCGTCCTGCAAAAAGAAAGAAGCCCACAATAATAGAGTTTTCCATTATCATAGTTCATACTTTAAGGCAGGGCCGACCGAAGCCTCCATGGGGCCCTTAGCGAAATTTGGTTTTGGGGCCCTCTAGTTCTGCTAACAATGTGGATTGCTGGAATCAACAGTTAGACAATTAGATCATTTGCACACATGCTATAAACTTACTGCATTTCTGATGGTGCTGTTTGCATTATACCCTATGCGAGCATAGGATACATTTATCAGCCAGTCAATTTCTGGGTTAATTTTGGGGGATCGTGATTGACTGATACTTACCTGTGAAGCCCATCTTTTTCCCTAGTTTTTTTTTTATCAGGAAAGGTTTAAAAATTGGCCTCTGTCCTCTTTTGCCCTACAGTGAGAGGTTTGACAAACAGACCGGCCCAACAGGTCAGGTCTGCACGTTTACAGTTAATATTCAAATCACTGTTGCCAACTCAGCGACTTTCTTGCTATATTTAGCGATATGTTTGACAAAAAAAAATTATATCAGCCAAAATCAAAATGGGCAGGTCAGGCTTTTTAAAGATCAGTAACCAGGGATTGGCCAGAAAACTCAATCGGTGCAGCCCTATGTTGAGAATTTGTTTAGTTTAACATTTGATAGTGTCTGGTTCAAAAAGACTATTTGTGGACCGTTGGCGGAGTGGACTGCATATCCCATGGTGCTTTGGGTCTAGTGTGGGAGGAGCTTGGGGTTTTGAGGAGGAGAGGAATTTTTTTTTGGAGGGTTTTTACAGAAATAGAGCATTGTTAGCAGAGTTCCTATATTCAGTCATATCATTATGTATAATTCGTTCATCCTTCAAAATTCACTAAAGTTCGTCTGAAAAATCCACCCGACTCCTTTTCGTCTTTTAATTAGTCGAATATACTACACCCTACACACATATTCATGACATTCTGTGATTAAATACATTTCTCTTAAGCTAAAAATGTAATTTATACCAGTTGAGTCTTTCTCCCCTGAGAATGTGGACCAGTACTGGTACCAGGTTGATTCTGAGATTTGAAATTATTTTAACAGAAGTTTCACATACCTTATATGTTGATGTAAAAAATATTGTTTGTTTCAGCCACATAAATGATCAGCAGGAAACAACAAATCACCAACTACCGTTTAGAGCAGCTCTTCCATATATGAATGTAGCAGCCATGTAGCCTGATGGAAAATATTTTGCTAGACAATGTCAAACACGGAAAAGTTTTAATTATTGTTATCCAACGTTATCAAACACGTTTTGAAGTAAAAAAAAAAAAAAAAAAAACCTCAGAAATATACAGAGCCAAGCAGGAGAATCAACTCATTTCAAGTTAAAACTGAGCTTCACACAAAGACCCTAGGATAAATGTTCGGTTGTTGAGCTGGACCGTTCCAGGTCGCTATGAAGCAAATTTTCTATTAGCAGCTTTACAAATCTTTTTCATAAACATTACATTACGAAGACATATTAAAACAAACCTTTATCTTGGCTTTTTTCTATTCTTCCTCTTTTCTCCCTTTCTGAAGAATAAGTTCTTTTTTGAGATATTGTTTTGCTTACTTAACTTCTTACCGGAGTTTTGGACATTTGGATGCGCTCTGCACATTGCAGCTCATGTTACCGCCGAAGCATGCCGTACCTACCGCGGCCACCAGGGGCCCCCAAGAGCAATTTATTTTTTTTCTTTTTGTCCATATGATTTCTTCATACATTATCAAATATACATTATCGTAAAATCAAATCACTTCATGGTGAAATTGTGTGTTTTTGTTATTATATTGACAGAAATTGTTACAAAAAAAAAAAAAAAACATTGAAAAACTCCCCATAAAGCCATCTAATTTCCACAAACAAATGCTTCTTTCCTGGTCTCTAATTTATAAGCACAATTTTTCGCCCCATCGATATCATATTTGGAACAATGAAGACATTATGTAAAACATAAATCTTTATTCTTGGAAAATTGGTTTGAACATGGAATCATCTTAGTTCAGTAACTTGTTAATTCTGATGGCGTCTTAATGTCTTATTCTGAATTCCTAGAAAAGAAGTTCAGACCACCAAAGGAATATGCGCTTGTTTTTGATGCTATCCCATCTGGTGTTATAATGCTTCATAAGTCTGCTGTAACTTCTATTCTGTCTCCACCAAGTCTATACCCTGCTGACACTAATGTTGGACTTTTTTTTTTTTTTCACTACAAAGCGAAAGAACAACCGTGACGTACGTGCCTTATTCCAGAAGGACAACGTGTCTGTTCCAAAGTTATTCTTACTGGAATAACTTTGCCCCCAACCTGAACTGGAAAAAAATTTGGTGTCTTCCATCTAAATATTTAATTACTAATAATGTCAAAGAAATGTCTTTTAAGATGATCCATCGTTTTCCTCCCTGCAAGTTTTTCCTTCAATCACACAAAAAAGACATTGACACAAACTGTTCATTCTGCCAACTCTATGAAGAAGACTTCTGTCATTTATTCTGGTCACGTTATTTCTCATGTATTTTCTGGCAAGATATTTGTACGTTTATTTCCCAAACAATTCTTGATGACTTTTCCCTCACTTATATAAATATGTTGTTTGGATTCTTCTCTTATCCCACTAATAAAACATTGTTATATTATCCATCTAATTTTATTAGTCACAAAATATCATATACATAAATCTAAATTCTCGAATCAGAAACCTCACTTTTCAGCCTTTAAAGAGGAATTCAAACAATATATTCTAATAAATTTAAACAATATATTAGAAAATAGAAAAGCCATGGACATGTGCTCCCACTTTAAAATTTTTCTGAGTTAACGTTTTCTTTTTCTATTTACTTTTCGTTTTGTTTGTGCTTGCTATATAACACCCTGTTGTCTTGTCGGTTTTGTTACTTATTTGTGTTGTTAATTTTGCTGTTTTGTGAACCCTTTTATTATCAATAAAGACAAAAAAAAAAGAAGTTAACAGATGCTGTTCAAATTCGCCATTTTTACTCGCATAATATTGCCTTAAAAGTATAGAGTGCCTTGATAATAGTTTTGGCAAATTCAAGCTTCTGATCTAGTCCGAGGTAGACAACAACACAACTGGATAAGAACTCGATGGAAATTAAATGTGGGTCACGAAAGGAGCCCGAAGGGGCGAAAGCTGCTACCGTGTTGATAGCTGGTGGTAAGTTTGCTTAAAAATGCTTATTATCTTCGTTTAATTATAAACAGTGCAGTACATATACAAGCAAACTTACGTTGGTTTCAGAAATAGTTTTTTTTTAAATCCTTTTTATTGTGATTATTATTATTATTATTATAACAATCATTCAACTTCATGTTATAACTGCATGGAGACTGTTGGGATTTGATATAGTTTTCTTCATAAACTTAACTTAGTTTAATTAAGCTCAGTATTCCTTTTGAGAGGCTGTTGTTATAACTCGTTCGTCATTGTTTTTATCTTCAACATATTTTTGCAGTCAAACAAATTAAGATGAAAGAGGAAGCCAGGGATCCGGAATTAGAAAACCTAAAAACTTTCTTGTCTCAGAAGAGGCTCTGGCTCCACCAGATCACCACAAAAGTTCTGAGGATGAACCTCCACATCGTCTTCATGATGTAAGGCTTTTCTTTTTTTTACACTGAACGGCTGGCTAAATTTTTAACAGCAAAAACCGGTGTGTTTCCAACAGTAAGTGCTGAATAAACATGATTTGATTTAAAAATAATTTGACAGAATTTATTCCCCTGGTTAATCTACCATTTCTCGTTCTGCCGGACTTCACCCAAGCTGTGAGTAAACAACGCGCCGCTTTTACTGAAATAAGGAAGCTGCTTCGCAGCTGCGCTGGAGTCCGCTACTGCCTCAGGTACCCAGCAACGTTAAGGATTACTACGGCGGATGGACAAGAATCGACCTTCCAGGATCCAAAGCGTGCGAAGGAGTTTGTTCTGAAGGAGTTACTGAGCGTTGAAGCGTCCCACTGAACATGACTTTTCACAACGATGAGCTCGAAGAGAGCGTGTGCTGGAGTTATTAGGACTGAACGGCACCGTTACAGGACAATAACAAGTTTTAGCTTTTTTGATACCTGCATCTTTTAATGGAGCCTTGTGATTCTATATTGGGAATATGTGTTTAATTACAGTTTATATCTGGGTTCTGGTGTGGGCTAAAGTGGTAAGCATTATATTGGTTTGGATAGTGAGGAGATACACTGGGAAAACCATAAGGATAGCGGTCTCTAGAAGGTTCTGGGGTTGGGCTTTCCTTTCCAGTTTAAGTCATTTTATGAGACTCTGTATAATTCTGAAGCTGGGGACACTGCCTTGATCGAAGACTTTTTCAGCAATTTGACTATGCCCATTTTAGACGACTTGGACAAATCTAAGTTGGAGGGCACTATTACTATATCAGAAATAACTCAGGCTAAAACAAAAATGAAATCTGGAAAGGCACCTGGCCCAGATGGGTTTCTCATAGAGTTCTTTAAAAAAATTGCACCAAAATTAGTCCCTTTACTCTAACAGTTTTTAGGGATATATTAGACAAAAAGGCTCTACCTGTGACTATGACACAAGCAATTATTTCACTAATACTTAAAAAAATCTAAAGACCCCTTGCTTTGTGAGTCATGTCGTCCAATTGGTTTTTGTATGTTCTGATTGTAAGGTATTGGCAAAGGTCCTTGATAGCAGGCTCGAAGATGTTCTAACCAAACTTATTCACCCAGACCAGACGGACTTTGTTAGGGGCAGGCATATATTCGGTAATTTGCGACGTCTCTTTAATGTAACCTATCAGCGCCATGAAGGACCATACTAACAGATGTCATGAAGTGTCATTCATTAAATAATGACTCTTTTAATGAGAGGTTGCTTCAAAAGTTGGATGACAGGTGTTATGTCATGTTTATGACAGTGTCATGTCAGTCTTATGCACACCCCATCAAATAAAGTTTTACCAAAATAGTAATATATTGAAAGCACAATTTAATTTGTTTCACCTGGAAAGTGTGTTGTAAAGTATCCTGCTGTGTTCTGGTAGCCTGATGTGTGTATGAAGCATGTAATGTACAATGTGGTAAAGCAGAATAATAAGACATTAACTAAAAAGTGTACTTCATTAGCAGTTATAATAAACCAAAAGTATAATTGTAGCATACTGTAATCACAATATGTAATGCCAATATACTTAAAATACATTGTAAGTATAATTTAAATGCAATTCAATCACAAAAACAGTACACTCAAAATATACTAATCAAGCACATTTATATTACATAAAAACAATATACTTAAAGTATACTAAATGTAATTTAAGTTGTTACAAAAAAGTATGTGACAGTACACTTAGTACACTTTAAATTGCGCTTTAATACTATTTAAATACTATTAAAATACACTAAGCACAAAATTATTTGTTCCAAAATGTCACACTTTAAGTTAACTAATCCTAAGTGAACTTGAAGTATACTCATATTTTCCACCCTTATCTGCAAATAGTCTTTAAATATCAGACAATGTGATTTTCTGATTTTTTTTTTCTCTTTTTGTCTCTCATAGTTGAGGTCTACCTATGATGTCAATTACAGGCCTCTCTCATCTTTTTAAGTGGGATAACTTGCACAATTGGTGACTGACTAAATACTTTTTTCCCCATTGTAATTGCAATTGCTGGCATTTAGTTTTTTTTAAGGTATTCTTTGATGTCCTATTGTAATGTCTGTAAAATGTTAAAATTGTTTAGTCAGTTCAGTTACTTTCTGTGATTTTGTTTGGGTATTTCATTGTTTTTCTTTTGTAAGATTTCTAAAAGTATGATTTTACTGTAGTGTTCGTGTTATGGATTCAAGGAAGATTAATTTATACTGTTCCAGAGCTTAAAGGGGTTCCTTAAGTAAATAAATGCCAAACAAATATGACCTGTCCAATGCCAAACAAATATGAACTGTCTAATTCTTATTCCAATGTTCCAGGAGATTCATTTGTATGTTTAAACATATTGATTACACAAGCAAAGTACTAAAACTAGTAAAAGAAGGAATGAATAACTTTATTTAAACAGTCACTCAAACCAGGTTAAATGCAACAATTTGGTAGAATAAACAAAAATAAAGCCCAAAATTCAAAAACAAATTGTATCAAAGTGTTCACAAAGACCACGTGTGTCTACAGTTCTACAGGAAGTTAAAAAACGTCTGCTGTTGAAGGTCGTCTTTTAGGTGCGTTTGGCAGAGATTTGGAACCAAGCTTGGAAAAGTTAGGGGTCTTCTTTGCTCTATTCAACGTCTTCCTGCAGCCAGTGGACTCTGTGGTGGGGGTAGACTTTAGGACCCCAAACTTTGGTTTCTGCTGTGGATCGAAGGGCACCCGAGACAAACCTTCTGGACTGAGGAGCAAGCTGCGATCAGTCCTCTTGAACTCTAAAAGACAAAAAACAAAACTAATAGTAAAGAAAAACTGCCTGTGACTTTCACATTTCAGCTCAATTTCAACTTAGAAAACAAGATTTCCACTGCCCAGCAAAATTAATCTCCAGACAAAGCAGGAAAATGTCAATGAGCTCAACTTTTACTTGATGCCATACTCTTCAAAACGGAATTCAAAAGACTCACAAAATTAAAGGGAAGACTAAAATAACATCCTAGCTCTTAATTAAATATTCTCATTGACAAACTTTATTATTAATAGGTGGAATTGATTAAGAAAATAATTATCAATGTAAGTAAAAATTATTACACCATAAAAATCTGGATTTGGATTCATAGTCAAAATGATAGGAAATTAACATGGCAGCCCAAGTTTACGTGAGGGTCAGTATTGTGTGTGGCCTCCATGTGTCTGTATAACTTTCCAATAATGCCTGGGCATGATCCTGATTAGATGGAGGATGTTCTCCTCAGGGATCTCTTCCCAGACCTGGATTAGAGCATCAGTTAGCTCCTGAATAGTCTGTGGTGCAATATAAAGTTGGTGGTCAGTCCATAACATCAATACCGTCGTCATGCGGGAACTGCTGACACACTTCAGCCACATGAGGCGCAATGTGTCTGAGGATCTCATCCCAGTACCTTACAGCAGTGACTTTCAATCACTGTGCCGTGGCATACTAGTGTGTGCTGTGTTTCTTACTATAAGACAAGCAAATTGGTGGTGCACAAGCTAGCGGTGTCAGCAATGGAGAACATTTTGGAAAGAAAAAGTGTTAACTTCAAACTCGTCCCAGGACAAAGTTCAAATCCAGATGAAGGTCCTAGTAAGAAAGCAAAAACTGTGAGCTTGAGGCACACACACGTACATATATATATGTGAATGAATATGTGTGTGTCTGTACACATACAATTAAACAGAAAAGAAAAAAAAAAAAAAGTGGGGTTGATGCATATGGGGGGCAGTATACTGAAGCAACAAACTCTAAAAATGGTTTCCATGTAGTGTAAAATTTGTTCAATCTTCCAGATTTTGAATATCCAATTTTCTCCTTTTCAAAAAGGACACGACCTCATTTATCCACTTGTGCTGGATGGAGCTATCTAATGCATCACCTGCAAACAGTAACTTACTGTCACCAGTTATGTTGTTACGTAGCTTCTTACCAGCAGTTTTATTATTCTTCAGTCCAAACGTGACTTTCTTTGACTCTGATGTGGGGGTCAGCTGCCTCTGTGGAATCAAAGCACAGTCAGTATCTGTTCATCCCATGCGTGTGACTGAACAACTGTTGTTATAAACTCATATGTTCTTAGAAACTACACAGCAGCAGAAATTTGGTTAATCTTTTAAAACTTCAAATCGCTACTCTCTCACTTCAGGGATGAACAAAACAATGTTTATGATCATATTTTATCACAACAACTAAAGCATCACAAACACTGCTCTGAAAACTCATTTCTATTGTATGGAGCTTTGATATTCATATGTTGCTGTTCTCGATGAGCCAACGGTGAAAAAAATAGCAGAAGTAACAATTTCAATTCTGAGTTTCAATTAACATCTTCTTTTATATTTTATATTTATCAAAAATAAATCAAACTCATGAGGGAAAAAATGTTATTGTAAAAGCAATCTATGATAATAGTGGATACAGCTGGGTCGCTGTATCTACCTTATTCTTACTTCCGGGTCCTACTTATGGGTCTTACTCACTGGAAGTAGTAGTATTTCACTGTGTAATTGATAGCTTTTTTGCTAATCCATATACATCGCAGATGCTGTATTTCTCTTTTCTGTTATTGTAAAATATTACACAAAATAGTGTTCAATAAAACGTCTTTTTGGGTCTTACGGCGGGTCGCATCCAACGTTTAGACGTCCAGCACAGAACATAGCATCATGGCTATGTTCTGTGCTGGATATCGTTTTCTGTAGAAATTAAATAAATGCGGTAGTCAATGTAAAAATAAATGTTTGTGTTGTAAATTGTTAAAATACCAGTACGTATATCTACATATATATTTTCTATCACATTGATACACAAACACACATATGTGTATCAATGTGATACATACACATACATATATATGTTATATGCGGCCACTTTTTCAAATCTTCCTCCCACTCCGCAATAGCTGTAGGTAGCGGTAAAATAATGTGAAATAATAAATTAAATAATAGGTGTGACAGCTGGTGTTCCCACATATGTTATATACTAAAACTTCTGACGAAAGCCGGTTAGCCCGTTTCTAGCATGTAAACAAATGCCGGTTCTGGTTTGCGGCACAAGTTGCGCCCATAATTCATGCAAAGCATCATGGGGCTAGTAATAAGTTAAATAGGGGGGAAAAGTTAGGACAATTCCAAGAGACCCCCCACAATAAATTTTTTTTTCATAGAAGTAAAAAAAAAATGGGACCCTATAAATTACAAAATTAATCATATTGTGTTTTCCAAAAATTGTTTTTAGCAGTAAAAATTAAATGTTACCACTCCCAGACAAAAAAGCACACATCTATATTTGCCCTGAACACCCCCTGGATCTGAGTTAAATGTTTTTTTCCTGCTCAGCAGCAGTCAGAAAAAGACCAGAAAGACTGTGGTGGTAACTATGATGTCAAGAAAAATAAGTCTGGTTTTCCAAAAAAAAAACAAACAAACAAAAAAAATAAAACAATGACAGGGAGAGAAAAAGACAATGTCAATTTGTAACCCAATTCTCCGAGAGGTGGGTAGACTGTGTGAGATTATCAACCATTTAGCATATTTAGCTTAGCTGCGGACTACTGTTTGCCTCCATTTCACTAGCATTTAATGAACGAAGGAAAAACAATTACCAAGATATTCATATATTTAATTGGTACCTGTACCTTTTACCACACTTAACAGATGAGTCGGTCAGCAGCAGCTCTAACCCACATCCCTCCTGACCTGTTCTCTCCTAAGTGAAATTATAAAAGTATATAACCTTTATAAAAAATATATTTTTTGACATATTTGTAAAAACTGTCATTATGTTGCGACAATATGGCATGAGAGATAATCTAAATTTTAATTCCGCTGTTTTGATTGGTTGTTTCTGCTCTCCAGAAACAACCAATCAAAAGCAGGAAGTGGGTTTTAGTGCTGTCAATCACAATCTCATGTGGCTGCTCATCCTCCTCCCCATTGCTCTGTGCTATGGTGCAACTAGCATAGCCTGTTGTGAATGCTCAGTCTAGTTAGCATAGCTAGCATGACAGCAGATAAAGAGTTTTCCTGTAATGACAAGTTGTTTCTCCACCATTAGCACATTTAGCAATGAGTGAATGGAGTTGACTGACAACACTAAGACACTCCTGCTGGTTCTGACTGGTTATTTTTGGCCATAACTTTGCATTACTTTAGCTAGTAAGAGTAATTCAGAGAGGAGGTGGAATAGATAGATTTTTATTTTCACAGATTACCTTTTCTCATAAACTATCACGACATGGTGACAACTTTAACAAATTTGGAGAAAACATTTTTATTAAAGTTATATACTGCAGCTTGAATAAAATGCAAGTGCATAGCATATTTTGAGAAGTCTGGATTGCTTAATGTATATTTTGCACATTGCCTGTACTGTTGCTTAAGGGGAGAGACCTTACAGTAAGCTAAAACAAATAGAAAACATTTAAGCAACCTAGTTGCATATTGTATGCAGAATGTTGCATGTAAAATTTATGACCAGTAAATATTGTGGTAGTGTCAGTATTGAACCAAAGGAAGCAAGGCCTTTAAAATTGTGATGCTTTTTAAATAGACTCAAGAAATTGTAACAGTGGGGGGGCCCAATCTAATTTTTTGTCATGGGGCCCAAGATTCCTGGCGGCACCCCTGTCCCCAAGACACTCCACTATGTAGATAAACAGATTTAAAAAACCCTCCACTGTAAAAAGTGATGCAGTCTCATTTGTTGCTCAGCTTTTCTTTACCTTCTTACTGGCAGCAGGTGTACCCGGGCTACCGTTAGTCTTACAGTACAGCGCTGGTGGAACTGAAACTTCTCTCTGAAAGATGATAAAATCAGACCCTGAAATATTCTTCTTGTTTGTCTTTTTGAGGCTCTGGGGAGTCGATGGCTCACTGGCTACCTGGAAAAGAAAATAAAATGACTCATGTTTTTTTTTTTTTTTTTGACACTGACTTTGATTAACCTTCTGTAAAACATGGGAGTTCTTTCCACCAGCAGAAGCTTCTCAGGACGTTTTCGCTTTAGCAGATTTACTCTGGTCCGAATCAGTCAGTTTGCTAACCTCTAAGATTCTGTTTCTTCTCAGAGTGAAATGTCCAAGGAAACCAAAATCTGTCAGTACAAGCCAGTCTGTCTACTTGTCACGTTTATGAGATGATATGAGATTAATAACATGTCATCGCAAGGAAGTTTAAAAACAAGAAAAAAAAAAACGTAACCGAATAGTAACGCAGGTAAGTAGGTGATACTAAGGCTGTAATCATTACTGTTTCTCTGTAATGATACATGTAAAATCATCTGAAGTACTGCATAGTGCTACAAGCTTTTTCTTCTTTATTAGTTTCCTCTACTGGATCCCACAATGCAACACATACCTGACCACAGTAAGCCGATTGGCTCAACACACCTGTTAGCTGTGTTGACCTGAGGTCACTCTATAAATAAACTGCAGCATAGCTGATCAGGAACTGAACCAAACCTATCCTCCAAATGTTATCTTTAGCTATTTTTTCTCCATCCTGGTGCAATTGCTGTCTTTTTATCTACACAAAAGAAACCGCACCAAGGGTCAACCACAGTTCATTTTAAAATCTGGTTTAAAATTAACAGACAGTACTTCAGGTGTGAAATAGACTTACTGTTCTCTGAAGACAGAAAATTATTGCTTTTAACAATGGCTCACTTTAATTGGTTCATCAGTGGTATCAATAATGGCAGACTTTACATCAATCTTAACTCCACTTAAAGTAGATCTCAAGCTTGTTTTGTCTCAATAGCATTTTACCTATTTGCTTTATCTGGAGTTAAGATATGAGACAATCTTCCGTTCTAGTAAAAAGGTTGTTTCACAAAAACAGCCAGCTCAAAATCCTATGAAAACCTCCAGTAACTGAATCGTTGGGACAGCTAGCAAACGGCTATCTGCTATTCATCTGCTAGCTGCCCCAACAACTGTTCAGCTAGTTGTCTGCTATCTGAAAACAGTGGTTCCACTTAGAGGTGCATAGATTACAGTTTGCTGGCCGATTGCCGATTACCAATCTTTTAAAAAGCCTAGCCTTCTGATTCCGATTTTGGCCAATACAACTTTTTATTTGTCTGAAATGTTGCTCAATAAACCAATAAAGTTGCTGAATTGACAACAGTGGGGCGACTATTGATTATTGTTAACTGTAAACGTGTAGACATGACATCTACACATTTACAGTTATTGTTACCGGTCTGTTAATTCAAACCTTTCGGGAGATTAGACTCCTACCCCTGCGACCCAACTCCGGATAAGCAGAAGAAGATGAATGGATAGACATACATGTTTACAAAAAATACTTAGAAATATCCATTTAAATATTTATATTTATTAAATATGTTGAATGTATCCAATGAGAGTAAAGTGGAACCAAAGTCAATTTCCTTCTTTGTGTCCACAAATTCAAATTGATAAATACTTAATTGATCCCAAACGGAAATGAAATGTTGTTGGACCTCATATTATACAAGGTTCTTCGAAGATGCTCGCCTGTAGCATTACCAAAAAGCCTGCGACTGAGGACACTGTTGTATCAGATTCTGAGCAACATAAGAAAAAAAAAACAGTGAGGAGAAATCTGATTGGATAGTTGACCTGTCAAGATCAACAAGGATAGAAAACCTGCTTCTGTATCCTGGTGAGCTATAAATGTCTACTTTTTTTCTCCCTCCTGTGTATAAACCAGCACATCATTGCCCTCTAGAAGGATGGAGTTAAATTTCTGAGGGACACACTTCAGATTAGCTGACCTGACCCTTTATTGTGAGCAGAGAGGTACTGCGTAAGCAAAAAACTGATTCTGATCTGATCAAGAATCCTTTCTGATCTCACATACTCACATTGTTCACTTTGCTTTTCTTGGTCTTGTTCTTTGCTACCGATATGCTGTTGACTGCTGCAGTTCCTTCCAACTCATCTGCCTCAAACTCAAACTCCACAGTGATCTTCCTCTTTCTGGTATTAGCTGCAGAGCTGATCAGCTCAGCTTCCACTGCTGACTGCTCTGGGTCTGTACCGCCGTCGTCAGCTGACAGATTCACACACTTCCTGCTTTTCTGCACGCGTTGCATGTTCCCAGCTGTGATATGAGTGCTGCCAGACCCCTTCCTTCCTTTGTGATGGCTCTTCCTGTTTGCTGCTGGTAGCGACTCAGCAATAGTCTCTTCCATCTTCTGACTCTTCTTCTTGGCTGAAACAGCTGCGTCTGTCATCTTGATTTTAGGCATTAGATCGTCTCCTGATGCTTCATCACAGCCTGTTTGTTTGACCTCTGTTGCTATGGCAACGTCATTCCTCTGCAGGACCCATGCAGGCTGCTTGTTGCTCCTGCAAAGAGCTGCAGCAGTAACCTTGGCGGAGGCTTCATGACCTTCCCCTGCTGAAGTGGACCTCTTCGTTTCAGCCTCAGTTTTTAGGATCTTCCTTTTCTTCTTCTTCTTCTTCTTCTTCTTCTTGTTCCCAGAGAGCGCAGCTGGTGCTTCAGAGGACGTGTCTGACGTAGCAGAGGCCAGCTGCTGCTCTTTGTCTGTCACCATGGGTTCAGAGTCAGTGGTGAGGGGGAGCAGCTGCAGCTGGGCTTTTAATGGACTTTGTTTTACTGAATCTTCTGAACATCCTGCAGATTTTGAGTCGGCGTTGTAATTCTGTGTTTTCTTCTTTTTCTTCTTCTTTTTGTTATTAACAGGTGCATCTACAGGTTCTATCTTACTACTTTGCCTGTCAAGTGTTTCCTGTTTTTTCCCTGAAATAGCAAAAACAGAATGGGTTTATGGCCTGAAGGTCCTGAAGTGAAGAACATTGCAATCTAAATAACATCACAATTAAAACTTGGGCTACTTGTTTTTTCATTTACCAACTCACCTGATGGTATCAGTATGCTTCTAATCTGCTCTTAGCTGTTCCATTATGAAAAGCTCCGGAATAGGCTAGAGGCGCTTTTCCACTGGTAAATTGCTCTCTAACCAGTTAATGTGCAGTTCGATCTACCCCAGCTAGAAGTGGGTGGTCCTCCCTATTGTGGGCGGAATGTGAGCAGCAGCAGCTATTATCAACTCTCTGCTGATGTTTGCAGTAACACTCACCCCCAGGTTCTGGTGTTACAGGCTATGACGCAAATCTTTGTTGACGGAAATGTTGAAATTTTATATTTATTCTACATATTTTTATAGCATTGGAAAACATTAAGAATCTTTGTGTCACGTTTGTCCTCCTACAGAAACCATATTGAAGCAAAAAATGTATTTCCCACCCCCATCTTTTTCTATTTTCAAACATTTTTGGAAAAGCTCCAGGAAGCCACTAGGGCAGAGCTAAAGAGCCGCGGGTTGCCAACCCCCTTACTATACATATAAAAATAACTACGTTCTGGCACTTTGTTTTAAATATGCAACCCTTTGGATTTAGGTGCAGTCAAACCAATATCCACACCTGAACTTTACAGCTTGGACAGAAAGCTGACCACAGTGAACCGTTTCTCTCTTTATAGAAACGGTTCTCTCTTTATATGAGCTGCTAGCAGCGCTGCTAATCATGGTCATTCTACTCCAAAACTTATAGTGTTCCTGTGCTACTCCTGATTAAACTCATAATTGCTCCTCTGTACCAAGCAGCTCTCTGATAGCAGACAGCAGCTCTGCGGTCCACAGCTGACCTTTAATGTTTGAGGTTCTCATTGACGTAAATCATGAGCCAATCGGTGAATGTGGTCGGCTGTCAATCAAATCACCTTAGTGCCGTACCCTGCTCGGTGCTGCTGGTACTTTCCCTGACCTAGGCACGAAAATCTGAGCAAAGTTACAATGAGTTACCATAGAAACGTCTGGCTGTCCCAGGAATCAGGAATCTCTGAAATACGTAAGCTTAAAGAGAATGCATCAACACTACACAGTAACATGTTGTGTAGATTAGTTTGTTTTATTAAACTAGGTTGAGATTTAAAGCATATGCTACATTTCATGACATTTAAAGTAATTTTGGCTTTGAATGAGTATCTCCAATTATTTGGATTTACACCAGGAACCAAAACACCAAGAAATGTGAGACTTTAGACATCGTAAACAGAGAAACTAACCTGTGTCAACTTTGCTCTTCTTCCCTGCTGGTATCCCTTTCCCCTTAACATCCTCATTGCGAACTGGTCGCTTCATCCTCTTCCTGCTCCCAAACATATCATCATCCTCATCTGTAGAAACCTCCTCTGGATATTCATCCTGTGGAAACATGCCTGATAGGGAAGTGAAGAGTGAGACGGTGTTTGATGCAAAAAAGGATGTTTGCGTAAAACAAGGCTCTGACTTGTACCTTCACTGAGGTCACGCAGCCTGAATGGATAAAAACAAATTTGAATCAGAAAACATTGACGTTATTTGAACAAATTATTTATCAAGCTGACGAAACCTGAACACTGCCTGCTCTGGTTGTATTATGAGCTTCTACTCACACTTTGACGACTCTGTAGAGTTTGTGTCGGTTATGTCCGGGTGTGTTGCTGCGACTCGCCAGCTCAAACAACTTGTCTGCCAGAGCAGCATAGTCGAACTGAAACACACATTACAAACCATGCATCACAGCAACCACTAAGAAACCAAGATTAACAATAAGATAAGGCGTTTGTTCACATCACTGAGGGCTGAGACTGGATTATGGCCAGTTTAATCAAGAAAGGCAGGGGAACTTCAAGTTATCAGTATCAAAAATGGAATAGGACTGGTGAACTAAGGAGAGTATCATACACTATCTCTTCAGCAGTTAAGACTCTAGAGCCATCACTGCTCCCAACAAATTCAATAAGTGTTTACATTTCTGGGCACACCGAGTCTGAGTGGACCATCTTGGTCACTTCCATTGTCAAGACGGCTCATTGGACCTGTGGGCAAAGTTGTCAGCAACCCTCACACCTACGGTGGACACCTTTGGTGAGGGATGCTATCAGGCTGAAGAGGAGTCCTATCGAGATTTTATGGCCTGTGGGACCGCAGAAGCAGCTGACGGGTACTGGCAATCCAAACGGCATGCAGCTTGCGTGGTTGCTGAGGCAAAAACTCAGGTGTGGGAGAAGTTCAGAGAGGCCACATGACTTCCACATGGCTGCGATGCAATTCTGGTCCACCATTTGGTGTCTCAGAAGGGGAAGCAGTGGGGATCAGTGACGTGCGATGAGGTTCGTGGCTGGTGAGGCACTGACTTAACCCTCCTGTTATGTTCATTTCCGAGGTACAGCAATAATGTTCCTGGGTCAATTTGACCTGTGGAGTATTTAATCATGCAGTAGTGTCAGAACCCAAAAAAATCCTCCAAAACATTTTTGTATCTGATTATTAACTCCAATACTAAACATTTCAATCAATATTTGTGCAATGATGTTTTTATATTTCTCATAAAGGATCAATGATGACAACGTACTCATTTGAAAAAAACCAAGACACAAAAAAAACAATTTCCTTGAAATTGATCTTTTGTAAATTTTTCATATTACATTTTGATTTTCTTTTCCAATGGGTGATCTTTATAATTGAACTTGAGACATGTTCTGTTCTGGGTCAAATTAACTCGCTGATTAAAATTAAGACAATTGAGTCATGCAGAGAGTATTTATGTTTTCCCCTCTTCTGCTGAGTGTGGGGGGGTTTGCCAACGGGAACAGAAAAGGTTCCCATCAAAAGCTGAATGAACACCTGCTTTCTTGCAGTTTCCTAGTGAATTAAAGAAAATAGTGAGAAAGTGGGCTTGTGTCTGTGGGGGTGTGCATGCGCGTGTAATATGGTTCATAGCTGCAAGGAAACATATAGAATTGGACATTTTTTAAATATTTTTTACCCTTCAACTTGACTGCTGTATCAAATTGACCTGAACAATATCTATGCAAAACGTAGACGCGGCGGGGTTGCAAATGTGTAAAATGAATAAATTTCCAATTTATATGTAGAGTGCAACTATTAAGACAAATAGAAACAATTTCATGCAAAAAAAAAAACTTCCAACTATTTTTAAAAAATGTTTAAACTTTGAAACAGGTTAATTTGACTCGCAACAAAACAGGAGGGTTAAGTCCTGTTGACGAGCTCCCAAATTTTTCACACCCAGCTGGATGTCAGAAATCCCACTTCTCAATTTGTTGCTTAATACAACACAAGCACCTAAAATAGCAACACTGCACCATTGTATTACTTGAACATACTAATGAATTATGGACCATATAAGCCTATAAATATCTAAAAACCAGGGAAATAGAAGGAGAATAAAGCCAGGATTAATAGGCTTATGTGCTGGAGAATTTTTTGTGGGATTTTTCATATGTGTGCCACCAACCTTTCCCATCTGATGTGAAATGTTTTCTCAACCTGTCCCAGTTCAGTGCTGGACTCCATCATTGTAGAAGTAAGGAACCGTACCTGTGTCCTTTAGTACTTTGATTACATACCATTAGCAGTCTATCTCTAAGTTAGACAGTGATGAACCTTTTCAGGAAGTAAACAACATTAAACATGTAAAAGAACCAAGGTTAACCGATTCTAAGGAGATGAAAAGCTAATAACTATGCTGACTGTTCCTTCTGTTCTTCTCCTTTTACAAATCCTCTAATTGCAGTTAGTCACTTTCACTGAAGCCGTTTCCTTGAAATTTAATTTTATGCAGCCTTCACCACACATTGTCCTCTAGTTGCGCTGGCGATTTAATTTCTTACCCGTTAGATTTACACTGATACACTTTTATTTGGAATACTTTTAGAGTAATAATTCAACTTTTGATTTTCATCTTCATGTTGGAAGCCTTCTTAGCCTGTAATTTATAACTGTACAAGCAACACGTCTTTATGTGCTGCCTGAATCATGCAATAATGACAAATGCGTGGGTGAATAAGTGTGCTATCATATGTTTCCGGTATGAGGCTCTTTTTTTTTGTAAATGTATGTCTTTAAAGGCATACATTTCGTTCTTTTGCTGAAAGTGAATGTGTCTCATCCTGTGATGGAAATTAAACATTTTCTCCACCTGCCAAAGTGGCTGGTGGAAAAAATCCACAGGATGAGAACCACAAATGCACAGGATGAGATCCACAAATGCACAGGATGAGATCCACAAATGCACAAGATGAGATCCACAAATGCACAGGACAAAATCCACAAATGCACAGGACGAAATCCACAAATGCACAGGACAAGATTCATAAATGCACAGGACGAAATCCACAAATGCACAGGACAAGATCCAAGAATTCTCAGGACGAGGTTCACAAATGCACAGGACAAGATTCACAAATGCACAGAAGAAGTTTCACAAATGCAGAGGACAATATTCAGACTTGTATACCTTGATTTACAAGCTGCTTCTGGCCTATCAGTTGTGTGTGAATGTTAAAACTTCCCTGATATCTCAATCTACAAATGTCTTTTTTTAATAAATCTGACCTCTCCTTGGACTGCCACCTTATTGTGGTGGAGGGGCCTGGAGAGGGACACGATGGCGAGCGCCTGGTGGCCGGGCTTTTACCCATGGAGCCAGGCCGGGCTTAGCCCGAAGGGGATACATGGGTCTCCCCTCCCATGGGCCCACTAACTGTGAGAGGGGCCAAAGAGGTCAGGTGCAGTGTGTGATGGGTGGCGGCCAAGGGAGGGGACCCTGGCAGTCCAATCCTCGGCTGCAGAAGGTGGCTCTTGGGATGTGGAATGTCACCTCTCTGGTGGGGAAGGATCTGGAGCTAGTGTGTGAGGTTGAGAGGTTTCGGCTCGAAATAGTCGGCCTCACCTCAACGCATGGCTCTGGTTCTGGAAACAGTCTCCTTGAGAGGGGCTGGACATACTTCCACTCTGGAGTTCCCCGCGGTGAGAGGCAGGAATGGGCATACTTGTTGCTCCCCATCTCAGCGCCTGTACGTTGGGATTTACCCCGCTGAAGGAGAGGGTAGCCTTCCTCCGCCTATGGGTGGGGGAACGGGCCGAATGATAGTTCTGATTACCCACCCTTTTGGGAGTCCTTGGAGGGGATATGGAGAGTGTCCCTCCTCCTTGTTCTGCTGGGGGACTTCAACGCTCCTACCACGCCCCTCCAACTAGACCTGGAGGGGCGTGGTAGGGAGCAACGGCCCCCCCGATCTGAACTTGAGTGGTGTTCTGTTGTTGGACTTATGTGCTCGTCATGGATTGTCCATAACGAACACCATGTTCAGGCATAACGGTGTCCATATTTGCACTTGGCACCAGGACACCATAGGCCGCAGTTCGATGATCGACTGTCATTGTTTCATTGGATCTGCGGCCGTATGTCTTGGACACTCGGGTGAAGAGAGGTGCGGAGCTGTCCACTGACCACTACCTGGTGGTAAGTTGGCTCCGGTGGTGTGGGAGGATGCCGGTCAGACCTGGCAAATACTCTTATTCAGGGTTGGTAGATAAGTATAAGTAAGTATCCTCTGGTCTAATTCCTTTTCTGGGTTGGGAGAATAGGAGTCTTTCTGCATCTAAATAATGAGTACTCTACAGTTTCTAAAATATAAGCTAAAGACTGACTAATAAACTAGAGTCTCTGGATTCCAAGTTTGTTCTAATTTCTTTTCTGGGTTAAAAGTGAGTACTCCACATTTTCTAACAAAATGAAATAAAAAAAGAGGAAGGGACACATTAGCGCACATGGCAACATTCAGGCAAAACAAAGACATGAGTTAAGGAGGTGACATCACAGGGCCATGAAACCACGTTGCTCAGCCTCCAGGCAGAAGTCTGATAAGATGTTGTTATCAAGGAATGTCCTTGGGAGTGCTCAGCTCCACCCCTTCCTGATAACAGGAATGGGTGAGATGGGAAGGAGCGTTATGTATACATATCTTCAAGGAGATTGGAAATATGTAGCCCTTCCAAGGCAAAACGGGGAAAGCCAATTCAGATACAGAATTGGCTTAGAATAGATTATAAATTTCAAACTTTCCTAAAGTCTCTCCGATACAACTCAGTTCCCAATTGTCCAAATTAGTTTGGTCGTTCCACTGAGCCAAAACTATACTTCTCCAAGATCGATTCCATTCAGTTAGTGAGTTTTAGAGTCCTCCGCTGGGCTGCGAGTCTCAGCAAAACTCACATCCAACTTGCGTCACTGTCCACACCAACAGTCTGAGTGTCTGCTAGTTCGGCCAAGACCATCACAAATTTGTCGATAAGCATGTTTCACACAGCAGAAATCCTGTTATCATGAATAAATCCAGGGTGTATCCCCACAGGACAAGAGGGCTCTCCTGTGCCTAGTCTTCTCGTTGAAAAATTTTATCAATTGCATTGAGAGACCAGATCCATAATTTGTAGATTTGGAGGATGTGCAAAGAAAGCCTCCAAAAAACGACAGCACAAAAACAGAGCAGTCAGGGCAGGCATGGGCAGGGAGGGAGCAGAAGAAAAAAGCGAGAGCAAGAGAGGAAAACTTGTGTCGAGGAAAACAGTAAGTCGTGATCATTTCCAGTGAGAGCTGACTTCCACCAAGACTGCCCTTTGTTACTGATTCAGTTCATCACTTGTATGGACAGAATTTCTAGGTGCAGATGAGGTGTTGAGAAATCCGTTTTGGGGGCCTTATTATTTGCAAAAAACAATACGCTGTACTGGTCTGCCGTGGTGATGAGAGAGCTTAGTTAAAAGACAAAGCTCTCGAAGCCCTCATCTATGGGTATGAGCTTTGGGTTATGACAGAAAAAACAGATCACGGATAGACATTTTAATGAAGATTACCTAGATGCTGCTGATTTAGGCGAAAAGCCTCTGCCAAAGACCTCTGTCTCTTTGCCAGGAGTTGGGGGTGAGGGGACCTTCTCTTTCCTCAACCTTTTTAATGCTGGAACTCTCTGAACACTGTACCCTTAGAGTTTAGTCATATAGTTTACTGGACAAACTGAGTAAAGAAAATGTAAACAACATTACAGATTTCAACCCACTAGTATTAATCCAATATCAATTCTCACCTTGGTAGAGATAGTATCAATGTTTAGATCAGTATGCCCAGTTCTAGTAGGCATTGCAGTTTGCTGCCAAGACGTTATCAGAACTTTGTGACATAATTGTGATTCAGTATCCAAGCCGTCTGCTTAAAGCCTTTCATGTCTTCAGACCAAAACAACAGCTGATCCGTCAGTCCTGAACTGCATGTCAGCAGGCAGGGTCCTGGTGAGTACATCAGTTCAGCCCAGCTGTCCCACATATTCCAACAGTACCTCAAAATGCATTTATTAGCATTACTGCTTCAACAGCCTTTCAATCCATACTTTCATAGAATAAACAGACAGACATGTTTACCTGCAGAACCGGTCCAAAGTCTTCATCTGACAGCTCAGGCTCAGAGTCCTCCAAGTGAAGCAGCTCCTCATCATTTTCTTCTTCTGCTTTCAAATGACTCCCTACAAGCAAATAATTCAGGTGCCACAGTGAACTTTAGTAAAACACCAGTCCAGGTTAGAGGTGGGTGCTGCTGTGTCAGGATGTACCTTTTATCAGCCTCCCCTCTCTGCTCTTACCGACTGCGTTTCTCCTCTTATCTTCCTGCTGTTCATCATCTTCCTCAGATTCCTGCCCTGAATCAGACTCCTGCACTGTTTTCACCTCCTTCATAAGATCCTCCACAGCAAAAGGAGCCTGTTCAATGATGGTGCTGAATAGGCTTTTGCAAATTGCGCTGAAAAGTGCATGGCTGGAGAAACAACAAACAGGACAGCTGTCAGGAAAGGAGGACAAAGACTAAACACAGCTATTCTCTGGACTACGCTTCACTTCCTGTTGCTTAAAGAGGCATGGCTTCCTTAGCAGCAGACATGATAAACTGACATGCCATTGTGATGCTGACGGCTGTACAGGACCATGTGTAACTGAATTCAAAATGACTGATTGAAATGAACTGTATCCTTTTGTTTTATAGTGTGGATTGTGAATTGGCACTGTACTCTACTATATATAAGAAAATAAGGCAGCATATATCAGAGGAGATATATGCTGATATATCTCTTCTGAGATATATCAGAGGAGATATATCCTCTGATATATCAGAGACAATCAGCTCTGTCATATTCAGACAGAGCTGATTAGACCATATTCAGCTCTGTCTGAATATGGTCTAATCTCAAAAGCTCCTTTCAGCTCTACTGGGCTACATTCAAACTGCAGGTTGCTACTTCAGCAACAGGCTGGGTGGAAAAAAAGCAAAGGAAGCCAAGCAACTGTGATTGAATTCTTCATCCTAAGCACATAAGAGGAAAACTTACTTCTTGGTTTTGGCTGCTTTCCTGCAGAACGGTTCTATAAAAATCAGGTTCTGATCAGCAGTGAGCTGCAAAAAAGCAGAGACTGATTAGCAAGCCACATCCACAAGAGTCCAGTACCAATATCATTTCTTATGATCCTAATCTAAATCTTTATTACATTTAAGATTATGATCTAATTTTAAAAACATTACTGAATGTCCAGGGTTTCCTCCATTGTATTACAAACCTGGCGGACCACCAGAATTTACTTGCCCCCCCAATCAGGATAAGCATTACTTGTTTTTATTTTCAGAAAAATATTAATAATAATAATAATAATAATAATAATAAATGGTTTTTCCTTTAATAAGCCAGACTGCAAGTGTCTCTGTTGAGCTGAGCACTTCAAAGCAGAGCAGAATAAGCCCATCTTTTATTCCTAAAATATGGGTGTATACCTGATGTATTTAACAAGCCACAAAGCCAAAGCACTGATAAATCACACCACTAGTCCCTCTGTGCGCTGCTTGGTCTCTGAAGTTTACCTCAGTGCAAATTGTGTCCAGTTTGACTGGACACAAGATGACTGGTATGAATATTTACATGAACCCCCTGTGATGTGAGGATTTATGTTTCTTTGCTGAATTTTTCATCAAGGTAGGAGTCAAGTTTAAAACCCACCACGTTAGCTCTGGTTACGCAGCTTTATGTGAACCGCAGGTATATAACCTGTCGCACTTCCAGAGGTGCGCGTTGAGAATAATTTGTCTTTGTGAAGAAATAATTATGTGCGGTGTTTACATCTCAACACGTTGCCAGCACTTGGCTCTGTGTCTGCGCTGACAAAGTTTATGTATGTGGTCCCAGTTGGCCACGCATTGGTGGTCAAGTGGTTCAGCCTATGGAGGAGTTTTAATACATCTTTTAATACAAAAACACGGTGGGCCGCCTCGGCGGACCAACCCCTGGCCTTAGCAGTTTTCTGGGGGAAACCCTGATGTCACTTGTTGAATTTCATCAGCTCCAGAACGGCTTTGAACAGAGAGCACAGTTACTGGTGGTGATAGTGTACTGAAAAGCATTACCTCTGACTTATTAAGGCAAAGTTATTTTCTAACACGCCATGACCTACACAAACAACAGCAACTTGTCTCCACCAGAGGATCTGACATTCTTCTGGCTTTAGGTTATAAGTCCCTTAATTATCATGGTTACCAGTGGTGGTTCTATACCTCTCCAGCACCAACAGCTGCTAGTTCCGTCATGTAAAGGTCCAAGATGTGCAACAGCAATCCAGAGGGCGTCTCACTGTCATTTTGCAGGAGATGACACTTCAGCAGTTCCAAAAACTTCCCAACCGCACTGAGAAAAGCAGTTATTTATTTTATACACTATTAGAGTTCTTAAATGAAAGTTTTTTCCAAATCCTTACCTGCTTTCCCAGTTTCTTCTCCTCAGGACGTCAAACGATTGACGGAACACAAAACGAACCAGCTGAAGAGGGAACATTAAACATTTAGAAATGTAAATGCTTCCATTTACAATGTTGCATATCTCTGCTGTACTGATAAAACATCATAAGATGCAAACATTTCAGCTAAGTTTTACATGTTCTCAATTTCAAATCATTCTCTCACCATTTAGCTCAGCATTGTGAGCATTACTTCCACATCAACTTTTAACTTTAAGTTCTAAAATTGCTTAACGTCCTCAACAGTACTTCCTATTCCATTGTCTATCTCTTACCAAGAAGTATTTGAAAACTTAAGCCCATGGACACCAAGTGGAACAAATGAAGAGTTTCATGAAACCGAGTGGAGCTGTTGCGGATGCCCAGAATGTGTGAGGAGTGATGAATCCTGATTATGACCATATTTTAACAGAAAGACTTGATTGTTATAAACATCTGTAAGTTTGTCACAGTTAATTGTTCAAACTAATGTCAAAAGTGGCACAAAAAAAAAATCAAGGTCCTTTTCAACAACATTATAAGAAAGAAAAGGATGAACTGCAGATGAGTTTACTGAAGTTTGATGTGATAAAGGAATCTGATCCAAATATCACTTCAGTTCTGATCTTCATGACTTGAGTGTAGCCAGAAAAAGGCTACACAGCTGAGATTATTTTGGCACACTAAAGTAAGTATTATTTGCATAGGATCTTTTACAGATTAAAAAAAACAAACAAAAAAAAAACAAAGTGCTTTTAAAACGTATAAGAAATGCACATAAAACATCAAATTAAATGAAAAACCTGTCTGTACAAACACAGCTTTAAATCGGTTTATAGATGCGTTTTAAAATAATCAATGGAATCGACAACTTAAGAACAATGAGAGAGAACTTCACAATTGGGGAGCAACAGCCTGTAGCGGCGATTCCCACAAGTATTTTCTATATGGGATTGACAAAGACACTGATCAAGCAGACCTCAGCGCTCTGCTGAGGTTTAAGCACGTCAGAGACATACTGGAGGGCCATAAAAGTTAAAGCAAGGAGTTTAAATTGGAATCTAAAATTCACTGATAAACAGTGAAGAGCAGCTAATAAAGGAATTATATGAGCTTCCCTGTGTATCCCTGTTAAGTCAATACAGTTTGCATCACATTGAAACTGTAGGATACAGTTTAGAATACAGTTTGAATGTGATTCAAACTGTATTGTAGGATACATTCAAACTGTATTCTACAGTTTCAATGTGATGCATTGCAGACTTGTTAAAACAGGTAAATACACTGTTACAATAATCCACCCAAGACTATACAAGGCTTGAAAAACTTCCAATTCACATCTAGATACCATTGTTTAGCAATATTTCTTATATGACTAAAACAGTTTTGAGCTTGGGAAGATAATCATTAGACATGAAGCTGTCAAAAATCATAACTAGATTTCTGAGATCAGACTGAACGGAAGATCCTAGGAAACTGGTGTGCTTTCTGATTTCAGGAACCTTTTGATCAGTCACCATCAGTGTTGGCTGAGTTTTGTTGGAGTTCAGTTGTGGGCAGGGGCTCAAAGTCAGAAAAGGGCACATTGTACAAGATATTAAAACACAGTATAACAACCCATATTAATCAATAATTTAATTGTATCCTACAATATCATTGCCATCATGTGGGGACAATCCAAAGTAAATGTCCCTCCAGGACTGCTGCTGACAGGCTGAGTTGATCTGAGACTAGCTGTTAAACAGACCATCGAAGAGAAGGTCACTGGTTATGAAGTTATGAAATAAGCAAATTTGCTGCCATTTTAATAATTGAGCCCTAATAATATCTATTTAACCTCTAGAACAACTTGGCTGCAGACTGCTTTATAGATCAAAAAAGCTCAAAGGGGTTAACTCTATATAATTTTTTGATGTTAGCACCTCTGAGATCTAGAATTGTAAGACTGGGATATCAAGGCAAAGAAAACTCAGTAGCTGCTGGTAGGGGCCCTCCAGACATTCAGGGGCCCCTAGAATTGGTTTAATTGTAACACAGACCATAGGTCTAAACCTGTAGCATTCATTTATAGAGAATGACATTGTTATAAAATTTTATTTAAAGCATTCAGCTGAGAAAAAAAAATTGTACATTTAGGATTTAATTAGGAATTTTACTTTGTAAAGGTTTAAAGAATCATCTTGACTTGATTGTTTGATTGTTGTGTTACCATGGATCCAATATGGTGTAATCTTTGTGTTTGGATTGGGTTTGTTCACAAATACATCACAGCAAATAACCAATAATCAGTGATTGATTTTAAACACGGCCAATAAACCTGATTAAGTTATAGTCAGAAGTTTTCTCTGCAGCCGAAGCATTTCTGGGGCGAGGCAGGTTTTTTCCCACTATTGTGAGGACAATTATGAAAATATAAATAAAAACAGTTTTTCTAACGTCAACATCAGAAAACATTTTTATTCACAACCCAGTGTATTAAAAAATATTCTTGCCCATAATTTGATAGAGGACACAGATCCGCCCCCCTCCTCCTCACCATGGACCCTGAACAACATGGAGGCTCTGAGAATCATTACTAGACTGAGGGCAGCCAGACTAGTTTATTTTGCTAAATTATTATATTTAGCTAAATATTATTGCTGAGGGGCAAGCAGGCCTTCAAACATACAGATTTAAAAAAAAAATTTAAATAAAAAAAAATAAATAAATAAAAAAAAAAAAAACTCATAAAGGGCACTAAGGGCATCAAGGATAAAAGAGGCAGGGGCTCAAGCCCCCTTCGCCCCCCTCTGCACGTGCCTGGTTGTGAGCAGTTTATTTTTAACCAATTCTTAATCTCAAACAGGCAATCAGACATAATTTTAAAAACTCAGAGGGTTAAAAAAACAGATAACCAAGTTGTCAGCACAGGAATGACAAGACACATGATCAAAATGGCATATAATCTGGGCCAGGGGTCACCAACACGTTACCTGCGGGCACCCGGTCGCCCGAGGGGACATTGTCAGGGGACATTGTCGAGGAGCAAGTTCTAAAATTAGCCATCGTCATTAGGGAGCACTGGCTAAAAAATTATTTATTTAAATGTTTCTACAATGAAGTAATAACATTTGTTTATATTTAACATTTTAAAAAAGTAAATTATAAAAACGTTTAAAAAACATTTTTATAATGTATGTATAAAACTCTTTCCTACGGTTAAAGTTCAGAACTATGTGCAGATGCCTGCAGGATATTATCGTAAGGCAGCAGTGTCTGCACCTGTACGCCTGTACATACTCTCCATATCTTGAGATTTTCCTTCAATTAAAAATAGAAAAGAATAATTCCAGGAATTTTTATTATTTAACCCTCTTTACTATTAACAAAATTGTGGAAAAAAAACATAGCGCATCTGAGTGAGTCTCTGGGGGTGAGCACCACTTGTGTTAATATTAATAATTATAATGGCGGTCACAACTTTACGGACTCATTCATTCATGGCCGTTTTCACGTTTATCCCTGTTTTTCCACCAACAAAATGCGCATCTCCTTCCTCCCTCCATTGTTTACATTTCTGTCGCTGCTGATACTGCGCATAGGGATGTCGGTCACTCGACAGGACGCGTAGAGGAATACAATTAAATTCCAAAAGAAGATAGTAATGCACAGTAACGCAAAGGAATTTCGATAAGTAACTGTAGTTTGACTACAGGATTTGAAATGGCAACGCGATAGATTACTCGTTACTGAAAAAAGTGGTCCGACATTAGTAACGCGTTACTGACATCACTGGTGAGCACCCAAGCCTAAATCTTATTGGTCAGTTTACTTTTGTTTATTTGCCGGCTTGGCGCTTTTTCTGTAACATAAAAATTAATGACAGGAGTTTGAACCTCTCGTAGTTCTGGATCCTGGCGGAGCTTTTTATCGTGTGCGGTTCTGACGGGTCGTTGGTTTATGAGCTACTTTGATGTTTTCTGAACTGGAGAGCTGATGGGTCACCTGTCAGCTGACATCTGCCGCTGTTCCTGACCGTCGCGCTAAGACTGTGGGTTAAACAATTTAATTAGCCAAAAGAGTAGAAATTGAGCAAATATTGTTGCTTCACCTTCTCTAGACGTTTTACACCACCTGAACCTGCGATCAACACCCTCCTCTTTCCGTGAACCACACGGCAGGCTTCGCTTCCATGTCTTTATTATTTAGCATTATCTGTGATCTAGGTTTGTGCTGATTTTTGAAGTTGGAGAGGTGGTTGTTCTCTTGCAGGTCAGGTGCAGTGATAGTTTTGTGCTACCTCCTGATCTGTCAGACCTTTTTATTTTTTTTCCGACATCTGCTGGTGTCAGCTAACGGGTCACCCGTCAGCTTTTCAGTTTGCGAAACCACAAAAAAAAAAAACTAATAAACCAGCGACCCGCCAGAACCGCGCACACTGTAAGAAGCTCAGGCGAGATCTTAGAACTACGGGAGGTTCAAACTCTACTCATTCATTTTTAGCTTACAGAAAAACACCAACCTGTGAAATAAACAAAAGCAAACTGACTAATAAGATTTAGGCTTTGGCGTGCCCCACTTCACCCCTCCCAGACTGACACAGCTGTGTGTACAATGTTTTTGACACACAAGATCTTTTTTTCTCCACAATTTTGCTAATAGTAAAGAGGATTAGAAAATAAACCTACAATAACTATTCTTTTTTTTTTTATTTAAAAAAAATTTTCAAGATACTCAGTGCGCCAATCCATACTTGGGGGAAATTTAGAATCACACAGAAGAGCTCCAAAGAGAATCAAACTTAAACTTCAGATCACATAATAGCAATTAACTATATCCGGCATGGTAAATCATTACTCATAACTATTGTGAGTAGTCCCTAACATTAATATGATCAGGCAGCATGTAATCATACATACGTATATCTACAGGGTTTCCCGCATTGTATTATAAGCCTGGCGGCCCATCAAGTTTTACTAGACCCCCCGCCAAGTAAGCATTTCTTGATTTTTAGAAAAATTCACAATTTAAGGAAAATAAATACATAAATAAACATAATAATAAAAAAAGTAAAATAAAAAAAAAAAAAAATCGCCTAATTTTTAAAAAAATGTATTTATTTTTTATCTTAAAGCCGGATTGCAAGTGTCTCCGGTGTTCTGAGAGTTTCACTTGCGGAGCAGATTTATTTCTAAAAGATTTATAGATTTATAGTTTATGCATTTAAAGTTGGGAGCAGACCAATCCCATAGCTCGCACCTCTGCTGCTTTATCTCTGAAGTTATCTCACCGCGGATCGCACCCTCCTCCTTTCACTCAAACTGGACACAGGCTGACCTGTATGGATATTTATATCAAGCCCCTGTGAGGAATTATAATGTTTCTGTGGAAAACTCATACCAAGGTAAGAGTTTAAAATGAACCGCGATAGCTCTGGTTGCGCAGCTCTATGTGAATCTAAGAATAACTTGTAGTCGCGCTTTCAGAGGTGCGCGTTGAGCGAGTGGTGAGAGTGATTTATATCTGTGAACAAAACATTATGCGGCCTTTACATCTCAAAATGCCGCCCAGCGTGTTGCTCTGTCTTCCCTGTAAAGTTTATGTATGTGGTCCCGGTTGGCCGGTGTGTTGGTTGTAAACAAACCAGCACTAATCACTCAACATGCAGGTTCAGCTCGGTGAGGAGCTTTTGCGCTCTCCTCGTAGTCAGGCTTCACGCTGGTTTTATATTATTTTATCATTATTTTTAGTATAATTTTTCCAGTTACACAATGCATCAAACCGTATCAAATACTTTGTCCACTTAGTCAGCCAGAGTTAATGCGCGAGGCCGCATGGAGATCAGAAAAACTCGAGCAACAAACTTGAGCAGCCAGGACAATTTCTGTGTCCTCTTATTAAAATCTCAACAGACAGTAACTGAAGAGCTACTAAAGCCATATTAGCAGCATCTCTGCGTGCAGTGCAGCGGATTTAACTCATCATGCAGGGCCGGTCCGAGGCTGCCTGAGACCTTCACAGAATTTAGCCTAGGGGCTCCTCTTCTTGCTAAAAACATCAGCACCTCTACCAGCTTCTGTGTTAGATTTAATCTGGGAGAAGGGGAGTAGTTTAATTGGCCAACCTGAAAGGCAAAAAGTTATAAATGCAGTTTACTAATTTGTATTTGTGAACAAACAGAGCTCAAAGTCAAAGATTAAACTCACAGCATCAGATTGTTGCTATGGTAACAAAACAATCTAACTATGGACATTGTTCTTTGAACTTTTACAAAGTAAACTTGCCAGCTCCTTAACATCTTAAATTTAAATGTTAAACAATTTCAAATATTTTAATCTATGTGTCCTGAAACCATTAAATCAAATTTAGCAGCACTGATAACTTCAATAAACAAATGTTACATGTATCTATCCGTGGTCTGTGTTACAACATTAGCATTTATTGGGCCCCTGAAGCCCTGGGGGGCCTGACGGAGCTGCTGGCTTAGTTTGGATTAAACAGAAGCGCAAATAATTCATATTCATTTTAACTGTATTTTTTGATTAGTTGTTTTTAAGGCTAGTTGTGGGTTTAAATAGTGTTTCACTGAAAATGTTTCCCCGTAACACATAATTATCCAGTAATACTTTTACTTTTCCTATCAACTTAACATTTTTTAATTAAAAAAAACACAGTGGACTGCCAGTGGGCTGCCTCGGTTCCCCGACCACCGGGCTTAGCAAGTTTTCTGGGGGAAACCCTGACGTATTATTGTTATAAAGGTTGAGCCAAGAAAATTTATGTCTGTATCAAACAAGTAGCCCTATGTGTTACTCTGTTCCCGTGAAGTAGCTCACAGTCTCAAAAAGGTTGGTGACCCCTGATCTGGGCTGAAGAAGTAATATACAATAAAACCAGGATTGAGCCAATACCAAATCCCTGGGGTAAATCATAACAGAGATCTGATGAGTCAGGCATTATTTGATTAATGTAGACCCTGAAGGATCTGTCTGAAAGGTAGGATGTGAACCATTGTAAGAAAACATCAGTAAATCCACAGTCATCGAGTCCACTTATCAACTGTGTCAAAAGCAGAGGTAAAGCAAAACCCAAAAGCTTCCACTTGGGTTCTGGGTGAGTGGTCAGTAAATGATCTCAGTTCTATTGCAAAGAGAACAAACCTGGTAGAACTTGTCCATCCGCAGCCGGTCAATCCCAGTCCACTCTCGTTTCAGGGTCTGCAAGAAGCTCTCCAGGTACATGAGCTCTGCAGGTAAATCACCTGTTAGCCAGACAGCAGGTCTATGGTTCAACTGTCATCACTATGAAATGGTGCAGCAGAAGCTCACGTTTATCCAGATCATGGAAGTTGTGGATGAGGGTGGAGATCTGGTTGGACAGCTCCTCCTTAGGAAGCAAGAGTGAAGATGAACTAAATATGACTGGAGCAAGTAGAACCATGAGCTAATGAACTAATTAACTAAAACCACTGCAATGATAGTATTAACTAGACTCAGATGATACATAGTGGTTCGAATCCATTGGATCACTGGTTATAACTTGCAACGCTTCATCATTTACACACAAACTGATTCAAACAGAGAAAAATCAGGGTTTCAGTTTTCCACACAAGATCTCAAAGTGATCTAGATGTCAACCTATCAACCAGATGAAGCTGAAACTAAACTACATATTTACATAAACATGAAAATACACAAAACCCTTTTCTTCTTTCGTTTCTTTTTTAGATCAATTAGATTTACGTCAATTATTTCTTTGTGCTAAGAGCCAGAAAAATTACATTGAATAAAATGTCTTCAAGGTCAAATGTTCGCAGACACCAACATTACTACACCTTTAAGCTATCACTAGATTATGATGTAATAGTCTTGTAAGCTTCTGATATCCTAATTAACATTTGAGGGGACCACTGTAGATGAATTTTAAGGCAACACCTCAAACACACCACAGCCTTTTGTGACATCATAGGAGACATCAGGGCTGTGCTTTATCCATGGATACAACTTCCAGATGCCTGAGGCGGCATCTGTTGATGCAGGTATTTACGGTACAGCGCTATAAGAATGTCCAGTCCTTGTACCGTTCATGAAGGAGAATGAAGCTGTGTCGCAGAGTTATGTGCATTAACCCCAGAATAAAAACTAAAGAAAACACTCTTAACCATATTGAGAAATAAATAAGCTTCATATCCCAATAAGCTTTTAGATGAAACCTGAAGGGACGTCACTAGGAAATTAACCTGACACACACGCACGCACACCTGTAGCAGAGCTTTGTCCTGCATCCACAGGCAGTAGAAGAGGCCCTTCCACAACTTGAGGAGTTCATCTCCGGTGAATCCGCCTGAAAAGCAGACACAGCATCACTTAACCCAGCAATCAGGACATCTACAGCTCAGTATGAATTTTGAGATTAACTGACGCTCTTTGAAATCTGTATCTCTTACTGAAGATAATCCTATCAAGTGCAAATCAAGGTGCGCAACTCTGTCCTCCAACCTTTAGATGTTCCAACACACCTGAATAAAATGTCGAATTCCTTTATAGTTCAGTTCTTCAGAGGCATGCTAAGCCGTTCATTTGGTTCTGTGGGTTGGAGAGGAGAAGCAGCTAAGAGTTTCAGGATAGTAGCTCTGGTGGTCTGGACCAGGGCAAAGTCACACATTAGCTAGGCTAAGACTTGATTTATCACCAGGAAGAGCCCAAGTCATGATCATTGTTGCTAAAATCTGAAAGTTACCGCGTGGGGACTGCAGGGCCCCTGTCTGTCTTTAGCTCCCTCCATATGAGAGCCCCCGGAGCCCGTCCATTTGGAGAACGGGCCCCGGGGTTGGGGGCGTCCAGCATAGTTAGCCTACCTGCGGCTCTCAGTGAGCGGGCGCTGATGTATTTCCGTAGTTTCTTCATCGCCTTGATCCGGACGGCCTTCTCATTGGAGGCTAACCTCTGGGCCATTTGGATCTCCAGCTCCTGAACCGCTGCCATGCTCTCACGCTCTCACGTGGATTCTCCTCTCTCTCTTCACACGTTTTCTCTTTCGGCGCGAGACGATGACGTTATTCTTCTTCTTCTTTTCTATTATGGCGGATCACAGGTGCATACCGCCACCTACTGTACATGGGTGTGAGCAACACTACTTTACAGCCATTAAATTATGTTTTTCAATTTGGTATTCTGAAGGTAAATAAATAATGCTTTCCTTAATTTGTAAATATCTACTATGTTTCCTTCATTTCCCAATATTACTTTAAGACTCCATTCCTGTGCTGTCCTTCTAACCATTCTTCTCAGTCTCTCCCTTTCAGGCTCATGTTTTACAATTCTACATTTTCTTTCTCTCCACAACCTTCACATTTATCATTATTTTCCCGCAAAATTAAATATTTTGTATTTTATATAAACTCCTTCCTTTCTTATCTTTTGGAAATAGAATCCAAAAAGGGCAGGGCGATGGCAGGATGTGGAGAATTAGGACACACTACGTACTCAAACCCTCCAACATTGACATATATCCATTTATCAATGATTAAGACACCTTACAATAATTCCAGCTGTTCAGTTTATTATGCTTTATGCATATTTTAAAGTCTAATAATATGAATCAACTATATGGCTCCATGTCAATCAGTATCCCTTTGTTTTTCTTTCATTTTTTTAGTATAATCTTTAACTGCAAGTTACTCAAGATACTCAAATAATTTAGTATGCATTGTTATAAGATTTGTAATAAATAAAGTATTTGCCACAGGCATGCAACTATCACGTGCAATTACGTAAGCTCTTCTTCATGGATTTTTTGGGATCTGTTCTTATTTATTATTGTGTGAAAACAAGTAAAATGTCAATAATATGTATTTTTCTAATAAAGACTTAGCATCCAAATTTACTTAGGCTGTAAATGAATGATTACCTACAAGAGCTTCTTTGTATATGAGAAATTGCACTCAATGTCCTAGATCAAACTCTGGAGACAATGAGACGGTTAGACATTTGTTTTGGGGATGTTCTTTTGCACAATGGGTGTGGTTATTATGGTTACACAATTTACCATATGAAACAATAGCCTATAGTTTGAAGGAAAATTGGGGGATAAATAATTTGTGGTGGATAGTTAATTAATCCTGTGGAAAGCAATGAACATGAAGTTCGTGTTTTCTAACTTCATGTTAAACATGACGTGCCAGAAGCAACAATAGCAAAAAGTGCAGCTACATTAGTTAAAGATTACATCTGGAAAATTTTTTTAGGAAAAAAAGTGAAGATAAAACGTTAATGTGGAAAATATCTGAAAAATTTCTGAACATTAGTAAATAAGAGAAGTATCAGTGTAAATAGAATTTGTATGCTTTACCTTTTATTAACCGTTGGTCTATCACAAAATCACAGTAAAACAATGTTTTTTTAACAATCATGATGATGACGACATCAGTGAGGCTGATGCAGTTCTACCATATTAAAGTAGTCATGCATCCGTTGGAAAAAAAAAAAAACAGAAATGGAGAAAACACCAGGCATTCAGAGATCCTGAGACCATTTTAAAGCTGAAGTAAAGTGAAAAATATTGTTAAAAACATACAAATACGTCGACTGTGCATGGATTGTAGCACGTTTTATGCCTTTCAAAAATCAGAACAGACTCCTCCTGTCGCGCTGGGTTCCAGTTTTCTTACCTACATACAGAACACACCAGGAAAGCCAAATGAAAGATAACAGTTTATTACAATTACACAAATGTACAGGGGAATAAATGTGCACACCTTTCACAGGGTTATGGTTCATCAGACTGCAGAAAAGAGGGAGACGTTAATGATGCGTTCAAGGTCAGTGCGGAAAACAGTTTTGCAGAGGGTAGTGGTTTGATCTTATTTGAGCAGGTGAGGATTAGGTTCGAGGGGTAAGTATATGTAGGGATCCGGGCTCGAATGTCCAACGGCAGGTGAGTTTGATCCAGAGTTCCAGACGAAGCGGTGTTGTTGGTGGTGGAGGCGACGGAAGCTGCGAACAGGTAAGTTCTGACACGGAGGAGCGGACTGACTGCCAACGATGATCCAGGAACTGTTTGTTGTATTTTCATGACTGAGGAGTGATGAGACTCGGGCATCCAGCGGGTAATATCCGCGGCATCACGAGGGAAAACTCAACGAGGAAAACTGGTTTACAGATGAACACAGGAAGTCTCAGAGACTTGCTTGGGTTTGTCTGCAAGGGAAACAACGACAGAGAGAAGGTTACTCAGATGATCATACTGTCTATCTGTATCACAGAGGGCTCTGATTACCAAAACTGGCAAACACTCAGGCATTGGAGTGTTGGCTGTCAGCCCTCTTAAAGCTCCAGCAGAATGTCTGATTAGTCACAGGTGTGTCAACGGGGTCAACAGGCCTGCTCTCCATGGGCAGCCTCCAATCGCCATCTAGTGGTGAGAATGAGGACTCAGCGGGGACAAAAACAAAGGAAAAAACAAAACAAAACTCCCGGATCCCAACACATCCTCTTACTTCCCAGGTTGTCAGTTTCCAAAGCTTAGGTAGCGCTATAGCATTCAGTGAGTGACAGCTGAATGTCAATTACTGACGAGAAGAGGGTACCCGATACATCAACACATGATGCAGAGGGAACCTGACCAAATGTCAGGTTGGGAGCGAGAATGTGTTGACTCAGTGTGTGGAAATCTGGGAGTCTGAGGGAAGGGAAGGACAGATGCAGGTGGATGGATAAAATGAAGGTTCAGGAAAGAACAGTGCAGTGTAATTTTTGGGAGTTGGTGTGGAGAGAGACAGGTGAAACCAAGAACGTGATGGAGCAGGAGTCTCAAGCGCCGATTAAGAGGCAAAGCAAAAGAAAGAATGTTGTGGCTGCTGTGCAGGCCAGGAGGCAGGTGGGAAAGCTGGCTGCAGAGAGGAAGGCAGGATGGACAGCAGTGACACAGAGCTGGTTCTCTGACACCAGCGAGGTGTCTGTTTCACAAACAAGCAGCAAGTCTTCTTCCAACAAATGAAAGGGCAAAGAAGCATAAAAATTGAAAGTTATTTTACCGATTTATCACTATTTTACATCAAGTGTATATTTATGATCACAGTTTGCAATCAACAGTGTGATTCCTAATTGTAGAATCAAACTACTCATTTAAAATCTTCATTAGCTCAGAGGACTCCTCAGTCAAGAAACCAGATTCCAGAGGCAGACCTCTGCCTGGTGGTAGTACTGGATATGTGCTGCATATGATGCCAACATGCAGCTTAAAAGCTTTCTAACATCTTACTGCCGCCATTTCTGCCTGCCATGACTTGTATCACCCAGTAACAACTCTCTTCAAATCTACTTTGAGATAAGATTGTGCAGAAATATGAATATAGCATGAAATCATTAGATTGACAGTGTTATTTTACTTTACCTCACGAAAACTAAGAGAAGTATCCTTTGTTTAGAGAAGTCTGCAGGTATTTTTCAACATGTAAAAGGAGTATGATTATTTAGCCATGGCCTGCTTTTTAATAACAACTGTCTCTGATAATTTTTCTCTTTCTGAGTGTGACCCCCACAAAGTGTGGTCATATTTATTTCCTTTAATTGTGATTTTAGTTTAGGATATTTGTGTTTTGAAGTTTTTGGATCAATCTCATGCAGTAGCACAAATGCGCTGCTAGATGGCAGAAGTGGAACATTATGGGACTGACGGTGCAACATTTCTTTGTCGAAAAAGCTCCCCTCCATTCAGATGAGAGCTACCAGCGCAACAACATTGTTTCCCGTTGCTCACTCATTTCCCCTGTTAAAACAGGTTAGTTCAGTGCTAAGCAGAAAGCCGATATGTAATGAACATGATTATTAACATGACAGAGATATGTTTGGGACATAAGATGTCCCAAACATATCTCTGGGACATCTTATGTCCCAGACATCCTATGTTTGGGACATAAGATGTCCCAAACATATCTCTGGGATAGATATGATAAATGTCGAAACTGATTGTCAGCATGAGGCACTTGAGTGTTAGCTTTAGGAAACCCGTGTTCGACACTGTGCTGGACATTTATAGATTCACAGTGTTTTCTGAGTTGGTCAAATTAGCTCCCGTACAAATATATTGTTCTGCTAAGCGTGTCATGACATTTGTCCCCTGTGTATTTGGTTTATATTATTTTGTGTTGTCAATTTAGTTAGATTATAAGCTCTCTGTTAGCTGCTCAGAGGATTTCCTGAGATGGTTGGTAAACAGTAGCGCTGCCAGGAATCTTGGGCCCCATGACAAAAAATTAAATTTTTTTAATTTAAAAATTTTTTAATTCATCAAAAGCATCACAATTTTAAAGGCTACTGCCTTGCTTTCTTTGGTCCAATACTAGTAACTACCACAATATTTACTGCTCATGAATTTTACATGCAACTGTCCACATACAGTATGCAAGTAGGTTGTTTAAATTTTTTATATTAGTTTTAGATGACTGAAATGTCTCTCCCCACCAGCAACAGTCATAAACAACATGCAAAATATACATGAAGCAATCCAGACTTCTCAAAAAAGGCTGAGTTGCATTTTATTCAAGCTGCAGTATATAATTAAAAAAATATGTTTTCTCCATATTTGTTAAACATGTCACCATGTCGTGACAGTTTGTTATGAGACAGATAATCTGTGAAAACAATCAATCTCCTCCACCTGCTCCCTGAGCTGCTATTGCTAGCTAAAGTAATGCAACATTCCAGCTAAAACAACCAATCAGGAGGGTCTTCGTACTGTCAATTAACCTCGTTCACTCACTGCTAAATGTGCTAATGGTGGAAAAACAACTCATCATTACAGGAAAAATTTTTATTTGCCATCATTGGTAGTTATGCTAACTAAACTGAGCATTCACAACAGGCTGCGTTAGTTGCAGCATAGGGATGAGCAGCCACATGAGATTGTGATTGACAGCACTAAAACTTTCCTCTCTCTGATTAGTTGTTTCTAGATAGCACTAGAAGAAGGCAAAGGAAATAGATTTTTCACAAATTATGCCATACTGTCATTATGGCATGATGACAATTTTAACAAATATGTAAAAAAAGATTTTTTATAAAAGTTACATACTGCAGCTTTAATTTCACTCAGGAGAGGACAGGTTAGGAGGGACGTGGGCTAGAGCTGCTGCTGACTGACTCATCTGTTGTTAAGTGTGGTAAAAGGTGCAGGTACAAGTTCAATATATGAATATGTTGGTAATTTCTTTCCTTAATTAAATGCTAGTGAAAAACAGGCAAACAGTAGTCTGTAGCTAAACTAACTATGCTAAATGGTTGATAATCTCACAGTCTACCCACCTCTCTAAGAAAAACTGGGTTAGAAATTGACGCTTTTCTCACTGTCTCTCTATTTCTTGAAAACCTAACTTTATTATTTTTCTTAGCAGCATAGTACCTGCCACAGTCATTCTTGTCTTCCACTGATACTGCCGAACACCGTCACCGTCAAGCGCTTCAAGCAGGAACGAACCATTTCATGCAGATCCATGGGATTTTCAGGACAAATGTGTACTTTTTGGTCTGAGAGGGGTAACATTTAATTTTAAATGTTACCCCATATTGTGTTTTCTAAAAACAATTTTAGAAAACACAATATAATTAATTTTGTAATTGACAGGGCCCCATTTTTTTTTTTAATTTCTATGAACAAAAGAAAAAAAAAATTCCAAGGGCCCCCTGTTGATCAGGGGCCCTTGGAATTGTCATAACTTTCACCCACTATACGGCGCCCCTGCCAGCCAATGATACGATACGGTTCACTTACTCTAACGCAGCCAATCATGCTATTGTGTGTACGTGCCTTGCCCATATGCACTGTGGCACTATCAAGGTTTGCTAGGTAGGAATACAGTGCGGCGGAGTTAAGAGACATGAAAGCTACCACCTTATCATGGCTAAGCGAACGGGCAGTGAGACATCCATGTAGTGTATACAGTGGTATTTTACATTAATGTTACACACCGTCAGTGAATGCACCAGAGAAAAGACTAAGTTGCAAGTGAGCACGTGTGTGGTAGAGAACAGATAACATCCAGAGACGGATTGTAACCTTGTATTGCTGTATGAGAAGCATTTCGTATGATTTAACAAGTAAAGCGACATCAACTCCAATCCAGTTTATTTCTTTATAAGCGTGCAAACATCACATTGGCGACAAGGACTGAAAACGGAGACAAAGAAAAAAAATAAAAAGGTGAACGTATACCCAGATGGCAACTCCATGCTGACAGGCTAAGTACCAGCTAGCAGTTGGCTAATGTTGAAGACACAAATTTGATTATTTTAGTATTAATACGGTTAATCATAGGGCATGTAAATGACTAGCAAATCATCATACACTCTTATCCCTAGTGGGGTCATGAAGGGTGCTGGTGTCTCTCCAGCGGTCAACAGGTGAGAGGCAGGGTCACCCTGGACAGGTCAACAGTCCATCACAGAGCAACACAGACACACAGGACAAGCAATCTCAAAGGAAAATTTAGAGATACCAATTAACCTCATGGTCATGTGTTTGAACTGTGGGAGGAAGCAAAAGGTCTGACATATCAGCTGTGCAAGACAAAATGCAGTATGCTTAATACATTTTTCTTCAATACAATATGCATGAAATTGTTCAAAACACAAGGTGGAGAAAGTAAAGCAAGTTCACGTAATATGATAGAGTAAATTTTCTTTCAACAGGTAGACTGCCGGATATTACAGTACATAACACACCAACCTGATATTCAGATCCATCACTTATTACCCAGCTTATGGTTCTGTTGATAAGAGACTTGGCCTCTCTGCACTTCCCCAAAGAACTGTCCACTCACTAACACAGATTGTCTTCAGGTTGTTGGGCTTTTCGTGAAGTTTGGCTGGGGACATCACTGTGCTCCTCTTCAGTCTCCGAGTACGATAGCCATTGTTGGTCTCTGGATCATAACAAACAAAAAACACTACAATGAAAAATGGAACGTAGGAACGTACAACTTTTAACAGCAAGACTCAATAAGAGAAATGTGGAGTTTCAGAGAAATAATCATTACATAATCATGGAATCTTCGAAGAATCCATGGAGGGCTCGGGAGGGGAAGGTTGACGCTGACTGACAATTCATCCGCAACCATACTGGTAGTAATAAATAGAAAAAGGCAATGAAAGGATTAAAACATGCTGCAAAATGTATATAAGACAACAGCAAGAATAATGCTTTCAACATGAAAAAGCCTTTTACAGATTTTCAAAGGAAAAAAAATTATCAGAAAGGTTGATAAATCTCACCAATATTCATGTAAATGTTCAACATCATGAAAAAATATACTCCAGATTATTACGGATCTGTTCAAGTTAGCCAAGAATTTGACTGAATGTTCACTGACTCGATTTTTTTTCAACACTTATCCTGGCAAACATACGCCATGCTAAGCTAAATATGCTAAAACCGAGCCATGTGGCGAAAGTGATGTCTATCATAGAGGTTGATCTCAACTCAAAATAATAGTTATAAACCATCTCAGAAAAAAATTACTTACCAAGCGCAGTGAACAACTCAGACATGTGGAAAGTAAATTGTCCTGAAATGACTTGGCTTCTGTTGCGTGGGAACCTGTGATTCTGGGGGCGGAGTAAGTGAATTAACTCCTTTGGTCTTACAGCCGCTGTAGGAGTTCAGAGTTAAGAAGTAAAGAGTTATTGATTCCATTTTAACACCTCTAGATTTGACACGGAAACACTTTGTTTTAACACTGGATTTTAACTGCTAATAATATACACCCCAGAGTTACATAAACAGAATGTGATTCTCTTTGAAGAATTAATGAGTTACACCAACATTTACTTTCCCTTTGGGATTAATAAAGTGGTTTTGAATTAGAATTTAATTTGGAAAAAAAAACTACATGGAATGAGTGTGAATAGTAATCTGAAATCAAATCACATAGAGGTTTCACAAACCCCAAACATGGTTTTAAATATTCTGCTATTAGTTGAGAATAATCATGTCCAAATTTGAAGTGTCTAGGAGTTGTAATTTAGGAACTGGAGCAGTTCTAGAATGATCTAGATGCAAAAAAGTGGTGAAATTAACCTTTTCTGAAGTTTCACAAATCAAAAAAAGGTTTCACAAATCCCAATAAGCTTCTAAGTATTCTATTATTATTTGAAAATAATCCAGGTTTGAAGCATAGGCATAAATCCCGGGGTGGTCCGGACCCCCCCCCCCCCCCAACCTGAAAAAAAAAAAAAATTACCCCCCCCCCCCCCCAAACAAAAAAAAAAAAAAAAAAAACAAAAAAAAAAAAGAAAAAAAAAAAAAAAAAAAAAAAAAAAAAAAAAAAAACCAAAAAAAAAATAAGAATTAATTTTTAATTCCTGTTACTCAGTGGGAAGAAACACATTAACAATAAAAATCAGACTGCAGTTTGTTATTTCATTAATTTGACTGAATCATGATAAGATGCCTTATTAGCAAAACTGCTACACTGCTTTCATATACTTAAGCTCTTTTTGTCAAAGGTAGCAAACATCTCATTCATATTTAGCTCTTTAAGTTTCAGTTAAGTAAAACTGTTTGAAATGGGAGGGAGGGGCTGAGCAAGTGGACCCAGCTCTGTGTGTTGCAGCCGAGAACAGATAGAAAAAACAGAGAGCTGCCTTTATTTCTCACCGTCGTCAACGCAGAGCCTTTAAAGCCACAAAATAAAATCTGAATATTTTTCTATATAAACCCTGGTGCTTTAAGTGTTACATTTAAATTATGATACTCCCCAGATATTCATTTCTATCTACTTGTTTGTTCTCAGTCATCCAGGACATGACAAAACTAAAACAGGTTTAAAAATAAAGCAAGTTAACAAGTTATTATTTAAATAGGTCATAACTTGTATTGGGAGCCATTTCAATAAATCAATGTTTATGAGGAATTTTATTAAGAGAAGTCACTCATTAAAGCTTTTGTATTTAGAACCTTACATTTTTGTAAAGGTGTAGCAGAAATTAGATCAGTCAGACTGAACAAAACTCATATCTAAGCAACATTTGAATTTTAGTTTTACTTCTCTTCTGGCTGCTTACTGAAAGTAAAACATGTTTGATGTGAATTACTAGTCATTTTTGGTCCTGCAGCTTGAATGTGATTTAAAAACTGTTTCAACCACATTTTATGTTACATTTCAATGGAACATCGCCGACTCCCCCCCCTCCAAATTGCTCAAGAAATTTTCCTGTTTATGGTCCCCCCCTAATAATGAGATGGGATTTACGCCCTTGACTGCAGTCTGATCTTTATTGTTAATGTGTTTCTTCTTATTGAGCAGTGAAAGTAAATTAAAGCTTTAAAGCATTTCTTTTGCTTTAAGTATTTACTTACTGGAGGGTTTTATGTTTGTGCTGCAGAGCCAGAGCTAACAGTTAGCTCCTCACTTCAGCGGCTCTGACAAGCTTGTGCGTTCGCTGTTGTTGCTCCTCCTTCAAGTTGGACTGAATCATTGTTCTAACAATAGTAGGGGCGGGGAGACAAAAAATATATATTTATTTTTTTCTGAGATAAATGGCAGATTTATTTCGTTCTTTGTTTCTTTTGCCTTTTTATATTGATATTATTTAAATGCAAATGTTCCTTCAATTATGTTTTTTTTGGGGGGGACAATTCTAGACTTTTACAAGATTGGGGGGGGGGGTCCGGACCGGGATTTACGCCAATGACTGTAGTTCGTTATTTCCTTACTTTAGCTAAATCATGATAAATTGCCTCATTAGCAAAAGTGCCACGCTGCTTTCATAGACTTAAGCTTTTTTTTTTTGTCAAAGGTAGCAAACATCTCATTCATATTTAACTCTTTAACTTTTAGTTAATTAGAAGAATTTGAAACGGGAGGGAGGGGCTGAGCAAGTGGACGCAGCTCTGTGTGTGAGCCGAGAACAGATAGAAAAAATTAGAAGTAATGCCTTTATTTCTCAGTGTCTTCAATGTAGATCCTTTAAAACCACAAAATAGAATCTGAATATTTTGCTATATAAACCCTGGTACTTTAAATGTTATGTTTAAGTTATAATACTCCCCAGAAATTCATTTCTGCCTACCTGTTGGTTTCCGTCACCCAGGACATGGCAAAACTAAAAATGGTTTAAAAATAAAGCAAGTTAACAAGTTATAATTTAAATAGCTTGTATTGGAAGCCATCTCAATAGATCAATGTTTATGAGGAATTTTATTAAGAGCAGTTACTCATTAAAGCTTTTTTATTTAGAACCTTACATTTTTTGTAAAGGTGTAGCAGAGATTAGATCAGTGGGACTGAACAAAACTCATAGAAACATTTGAATTTTAGTTCTATTCAAATGCATATCAAACACACGTTTGATATGCATTACTAGGCATTTTTGGGCCTGCAGCTTGAATGTGGTTTAAAAACTTTCTAAACCACATTTTATGTTACATTTCACTGTAACTTTTCCGACACCTCCAAATTAGTCTTAAGAAATGTTCCTGTTTATGGTCCTCCCCCAATAATGAGATGGGATTTACGCCCTCGGGCAGAAGTATAACTCAAATAATAACCCGGTCGGATCACGGTGCATTAAATAATAAAACATAACTTAAAGTTTCGAGGCAAATAAATTTTCCTTGATGAATTTTAATAGTCGAGGTACACGAATCACTCGAGGAATCGTTTCAGCCCTAGTGCAGAATGAGACTATGTGCAATGTTAAAAATGCAACCTGGCATACATGGGAGGGTCTGGCATACCCTCATAATAGATGAGAGCACAGACATAACAGTACTTGGTGGCATCATCCAACTGCTCAGGTTATCGTGGAGGTAATAACTCAGTTTTATTTATTTTACTATTAATTATAACATGGGCTGGACATGCAGAGAATGGTGATGCTGACCTCCAATGGTGCTTTATTAATGTTGGGAAAACACAATGGAGTTATAGCTTTGTTAAAGCGCCTAATACCACACCTAACTGATCAACATTGTGTGGCCCATAGAGAGGACGTGGGCATTGATGATGCCTGGAAAGATATGCCTTTGAAGAGAGATTTAGAAACTCTTCTTAGAACTGTGTATTCCACTTTCTCTCGGTTAACTGTGAAGAGGGGCAAAATGGAGGATCTAGCAAGGATTCTTGATGAAGATACACTGTCGTTCAGGCCTCTGAACGAAGTGCGATGGCTGTCGTGGCACCAAGCCGTGAATGCTGTTCTGAGGAACTACACTGTGCTTGAAGAATATTGCAAAAGAAAATTCACTGATAACATGGTACTGCTACAAAAAGCTGAGTGATTCCAAGTTCAAGGTTACTCTCACTGCACTTGGAGATGTTTTAGATGTGCTGGCACAACTTTGCCTTTCCATTCAAAGACGCAACCTGACTGTGATGGAAGGACACTTCTTTGCAAGAGCAAAGATCAAGAAGTTGGGTTCCCATTACTTGAAGGAGAAGGATGTACAGTGGGATGACTGTGTCAAAGAGGCAATGGGGACTTCATCAGGTGATGGCAGAAATACTAGTGAGATTACTTTTGTTATTAGTAAGCTCTGAGTTCAGACATCAATTTTGACTAAGAATCAGCAGACATTTCTACACTGGCAAAGAAGTAGGAGTCCATTCTCCCCCACCCACAGTCTATGGAGGCCATTAACAGTCAATATGTTGAATTCAAGTACATAATGAAGCAAAAATGTAAACAGGGGTGAGTCAGCACATTGTCAGATATGGTGGCTGCAGCACTTAAAAGTGAGGCGCTAAAGGAGATCTCGCAGCTTGTGGATATTTGTGCTACATTTCAAACATCCATTGGTGATTGTGAAAGAGGATTTAGTTTAATGAATCATATCAAGACAGCATCCAAAAATCGTCTTGAAGTGGCACATTTGGACCAGCTGATGCGCATAAAGTCACAACAAGCAGACAGCACCATCAACCTGGAGAAGTGAGAAGGACAGACATGAAAAAATTTTGTAATTAAATATTTTACAGATGAAGACTTACAAGAATTTATACTCTATCACAAGCTACAGCACACATTTCATTGTGCAAAATGTGAATATTTTAATCTGAACAAAAGTTATGTCTGAAAGGTATAATGTCTCATTTTCTCCAACACATAGGGATTTGTGCTGAATACAACAGAATTGTACTCTGAGCACACTTATGCATATTCCTAAAAATTAACAGTTTTACACACTAATACAGGCATATTCTATGGTAAATGTGTCTTTCAAGCAGGTCCTTGTCTTCTGAGTTGCCGCATGTCTTTAGGAACTCCAGTACACAAACCTGTCCACTGGGAGGCGCTCTAGTTCCAACAGCTGAACAGTTGAAAGACACTCCCTGCTCACTGACCCAGTAAGTGGTGGTTAGAGAGAGCATCTCATCCGGCCCCATCCTTCCTTTTGTGAGAAACACATGCTCAAAACTTCCCTCAATGCATGACATTGCCTCAAAAGCCACACATTTTTTCCTCTGAATTCTATGCATGGAAAGAAAAAATGAAAAATCAAAAGAAGGGAAAAAGAAACTCAGAAAGAAGGAAAACACTGTCTCACATCCAATTTTTTTTTTTCTTCTGCATCTGCCTTGCTTTTTCATCTATTATTGTCACCACGTCACAAACATTTTTCTTGTTGCTGGGTCCTCCCTTTTCCTCACTCTTACTGTGGCTCAGTGAAACCTACCTGAGACAACAATGGTTATTGATGGTAATACTTGAAACATTAAACCTTGGTGTGCATGACATCAAATCAGTAGCATAATAAAGAAAATTAATAAAGCTTGATAAATTGTTTCTCTAATTTATATTTTTCTTTCATTAGTATTAATTTCTTTACTTCAGTTCAGTAAAATTTATTTATACAATTTATTTTATAGTGTCAATTCACAACCAATTTCCTCTTGAGGCACTATCCAAAGAAATAAGTTATAATTTCAATTCAATCACACCCATCCATCATCATACACTCTTATCCCTAGTGGGGTCATGAAGGGTGCTGGTGTCTCTCCAGCGGTCAACAGGTGAGAGGCGGGGTCACCCTGGACAGGTCAACAGTCCATCACAGAGCAACACAGACACACAGGACAAGCAATCTCAAACACATCTAAGGAAAATTTAGAGATACCAATTAACCTGATAGTCATGTGTTTGAACTGTGGGAGGAAGCCAGAGTATCCAGAGAGAACTCAGGCATGCACAGGGAGAACATGCAAACTCCATGCAGAAAGACCCTGGGCTGGGATTTGATCACCTAAAATTAAAGAAATTGTCTGGCCGATAAATGCATTCTGTATGCATATAGAATATAATGTAAACAGCACTGTCAGAGATGCAATGAGTTTATAGGAGGTATACGAATGATCTAATTGTCTAACTGTTGATTGCAGCAACACATTATTTGCAGAAATACAGGGCCACAGAACCAAATTTTGCTGTGGGCCCTGCGGAGGCTTGGGCTGGCCCTGCATCTGAGTAGGGCTGCATCTGGGCTCTGAAGCAACTACTCAAGGCATTCCATTCTCTCCGCTATGTTGACAAACAGAACTCATTCCTCATTCCTCCATCGAACTGCCGCTGAATTCTGAAGTCCGATGCACAGAAAGCCGGCATCTCATTGTTCACTGCTTGCCTGTAGTTTCAGAGGACTCAACACTTCCGTGTTGTAGCGTGTTTAAAATATGCCACTGTTTGATTTTTTTTCTCTGTTTGCTCCTATTTCTGACCACGGCCAATCAATGAACAGCAGTATGTGTACATCACATCATAGGACTTGATATCAAGCCACTTTAGAAGAATAGAGTATCATGTATTAAAAATATGTTTTATTATCTCACCATGGGGACAATAAGACAGTAGGGTCTGAAAAAGCAGGGACTGGGCTAGGAAAAATGCTAATGGAAATGCGTGAAAAGCAGACCAAGTAGAGAGGAGCTGGGTCCACTAAACCCGGTGGAAAAGGGGCAAATGTTACGTACATTTTCAGCAACACTTCTGTTGCATGTTCTCCCTGCGCATGCGTGGGTTCTCTCCAGGTACCCCTCCTGATCCCTCTAGGGACAAGTGTGTACAGAAGATGGATGGATGGATGGAGAGTAGGTCACTTATGCTAGCTTAACCTTCATCACCTTAACATGTACTCTTAAGTACATGCTGCGCAGTTCGGAGTATTTAGGTTCAATTAGCACAAAAATAATGTGACCCACATAGATTTTCTGACAGATAATCAGGAGTGTAGGTGTTTAAGATGGCTAATCAACCACCGCGAGTGTTCAGACGATCACTTCCAAATGATTGCAAAATGGAAATTCAGTGTTCTGTTTGGTGTTTTCGTACTTTTTTGTGTGGGAAGGGTTTTTGTGCTTTTTTGTGTGTTTTTTTTAGTGTTAATTCCTGATGCACTTGAACGTAACCCCTGGGCTGTTGTTTATTGGTTGCTATGGCGACGAGTCTGCGTGTGTTAAGCTGACAGACTGAGAAAAGAAATAATATAACCACCCGTTTTTTATACATTTTTCCCCTGGACAAATTGCATCTTTTGTTCGTGGAACTTGGCAATATTCAGAACAATCATCAAATAAGATGAAATATTTTATAAAGCATATAGGAGCCAAAGTTTGTTGAATTTTAAATCATGGCTCCTACTAAGTAAAATTAAATTATGGGACATTATAAAGAGAAATTCGCTTTGTTCTCTCTTGTTTCTAGAACTGACAGAAACCAAACTACAGATTTAAAGAGAATATATATTTTACATATTCAAACATCAGCATCTCAGCTTTAAGCTGTGGAAGTCAGCAGAAAAAGACAAAAAAGTAATTTGAGTCTTGTTTTATTCTCAGTGTCTTCCAACCAAAACCAAAAATAGAATGAAGGACAACCGTTGGTGTCTTCTCATCTCACCTTCTCCCCTTCACAATTAGAGCATACATTTGGGTGTGAAATATATACATTGTATCTGCGACACAGGACCCCCCTGAACACACAGAATGTCACAAACACAAAAACACATAATATGTAAAACAGCATCACAAGTATGTAAAAGAAAACACACACAAAGGAAAAACTAAACAGCAGCAACAAATAACAATTGAAATACCTAAAGGTAATAACTAGCGAGTTTAATAAGTCAGCCCCCACTGCTTTTTTTCATAGGAACAAGGGTTGAAATTGAAAGAGACTCTCCGGATAAACTGCTACTGAACTGTCCACCTGAGGGGGACAAACCAGCTGTAAGGGAAGGACCCAGAAGAATGGATAAAGAAACTGGGGGACGACCACGGTGAGGTGGCTGAGCCAACTCATCTGGGTCTCCTGGTAGCACCTGAACTGGCTTCAAACAGTCCACCGAAATACTCTCCTGATTCCACCAAAAAATCCTTAGGTCCCCTCTCCAAAACTCGGTGGACCATCGTAAAGAGGCTGAAGTGGTGAGCAGTGTGAGTCATGGCGGATAAATACATACTCGGCAGTCATTAGGTCCTTTGGCACAAACACCTGTGGAAGGCAGTGATGTGCTGCCAATGGGGCAAAAGAACTAGATTCCCCATTTAGAACTGTTCTACTCCCCTGGGAATCAACCAAACCTGCTGGACCCGGAAGAAATTTCCCTGATACCCTCAAAGGCTGGCCCAGGACCAACACAGTTGAAGAAAACCGCAGGTCCTCTTTTGGAGCCGAACGCAGGCCCAACAAAACCCAAGGCAGGCGATCTATCCAGCTATTATCCACCAATGACGCCCTCAATGTGCGTTGGAACCTCTCACACAGACCATTGGCCTGCGGATGGTAGGCAGCAGTATGGTGGAGTTTAACTGCCACTGCAATCCACAATTCTGAAGTGAACTGGGGACCTCTGTCAGAGGTCAAGTCCAATGGCATACCAAACCGGGACACCCAGGAGGAGATAAATGCCCGAGCTACATCGACCGAAGTGGTTGATGACAGCAGAACTGCCTCCGGCCACGGAGTAGTTCTGTCCACCATCGTGAGGAGACAGGCAAAACCTCTGGAAGGTGGAAGCGGCCCCACTAAGTCCACATGCACATGTTCAAACTTACGTTGCGGAACAGGAAAGTGCTCCAGTGGAGCCTTAGTGTGCTGTTGCACCTTGGCATGCTGGCAAGCCAAATAGGAAGCCGCCCATGTCCATACATCTTTACGGAGTCCTGGCCACACAAACTTTGTCCCTACCAGTTTAACCGAAGCTTTAATGCCCGGGTGTGAAAGGGAATAAACTGCATCGAAAACCCGCCGACGCCAACTAGTAGGGACCAAAGGCTGAGGTTTACCAGTCACGACATCGCAAAGAAGAGTTGTGCCACACTCATGAAAGGTGACCTCCTCTAAATGCAAACTGGATTCTGCCGCTTTAAAGGCCAGAATATCCTGGTCAGTCAGTTGGTCTGTGGCCATGGCGAGGTAGTCCACACCTAAATGCACAGAAGCAGCCTTTGCTCTGGATGGACAGTCAGCCACCAGATTATTCTTACCAGCTACATGCTGAATGTCAGTAGTGAACTCTGAAACGGCAGACAAATGCCATTGTTGCTAAGCCGACCACGGTTCAGAAACTTTTGCCATAGTAAAAGTCAGAGGCTTGTGGTCCACAAAAGCAGTAAAGTCCCTGTCCTCCAAAATGAAGCGGAAATGGCGTGTTGCCAGAAAAAGGACAAGCAGTTCCCTATCAAAGGTGCAATATTCTTTTTTGGCATCCCGGAGTTTCCTGCTAAAAAAAAGCGAGGGGTTGCCAGGCACCATCCACCCCCTCCTCACAAACTGCCCCAACTGCATAATCAGAGGCATCAGTTGTTAGAGCCACAGAAGCCTGCACCATCTTGGGGTCCACTCTATCTGCTGGTCCCCTTTTTTGCCTCTAAGTGCTTCATACAAGGGGTGCATGAGGTGAGCTGCTCGTGGGATGAAACGGTTTTAAAAGTTTACCATCCCCAAAAACTCCTGCAGGGGCTTCACTAAGGGAGGGTGGGGAAAAGTCGATACTGCTTCAACCTTTGCAGGTAGGGGAACCGCCCCTTGAGAAGACACTCTGTGTCCCAGGAACTCAACAGCAGGCAGTCCAAACTGGCATTTAGCTGCTGTCACGATCAGGCCATGTTCACTGAGCCTAACAAACAGCTGACCATGTGTTCTTCCGCAGAGGGACTAACCACCAATATGTCGTCCAAATGGACGAACAAAAACGGCATACCCTGCAGGACCAAATCCATAAGCCACTGGAAAGTCTGCGCTGCGCCTTTAAGACCGAAGAGCATTCGTAAAAACTCTTAAAGACAAAAGGCGTGATAACTGCGGTTTTGGGTACATCTAAGGGATGCACTGGAATCTGATGGTAACCTCGCACAAAGTCCACCTTAGAGAAAACGGTTGCACCAGCCAGGTGGGCAGAAAAGTCCTGAATGTGAGGAATTGGGTACCTGGTTACTGGTTGCCTTGTGAAGGGGCTGAAAATCCCCACAGGGTCGCCAACCCCCGTCTGCTTTGGAAACCATGTGCAACGGAGATGCCCATGGACTTTTGGAGCGCCGCACAATGCTAAGACGCTCCATGTTTGCAAACTCCTCTTTCGCTATCGCTAACTTAGCGGTGTCTAGGTGGCGTGCTCGCGCAAAAAACAGTGGACTGACCGTAGGTATACAATGTTCCACCCCATGCTTAGCAATGGTAGCAGAAAATGTGGGAACCGTTAAAGATGGGAACTCTGCTAACACACGCTGATCCTCATCACCTGTGGCAAGCATGTTGGCAGGGGTCCGTGTCGCTGGTTCGGAGTGAAGGCGAAGCGCTGCATTCCTCCGTTTTTGTTCGTGCACCAGGGAAATAACAGAGCCAGCGTTCGCTAGCAGCTGTGTGTGCCGGCAGCTCGGACAAGCTGCTTTTCATCATGGATGAGGTCTCTGGAAGACAGACCCGAGGCCACCCGTTTCCTGGTGGACTCGGGTGCACAGCGGAGCATCATGCCAGTTTCGGCAGCGGATGTTTTGTGAGAAAGTAACTGACCACAGCTGGACGTGGCTAACTGCACCCGAATTCGCACTTTTGGATAAAGGTTGGTGACTGTGTGGGTCAATGACCACAGTGAAGTTAGTTTCAAGTTGGATATTCGATATTCGCGCTCCGCGGAGCAAGCGGCGTTTAGCTCACGGCTGATCCGATTTATGAACACTAATGTCGGCCAGCCTATTACCGCTGCTCCCTACCCAAGCGCTCGGTGGTTGACTTGGGGACCGTCAACAAATTTCCGAAACCAACACTGCTGACAGACAAATATTAATAAATGCCTTTCCTTATGACCAACTGACATATAAAGTGCTAATTCATGCTTATACATGAGAAATACTACATTTCATTGAATTTTAAAGACATATTCAATATTTTAAAAATTATTAAAATTAAATAATATAATGTTTTCTTCAATAGCTTCCAGGTCATGTGACCTATTGACTCAAAATCACTTTGAAATTATTCTACTAGTCTATGTTGATGAGGCACACTCAGTTTTTTTTTAATTTTTACTCATTTTTTAATTTTTAGCAATTTTTTTAGTAAAGATTTAGTATTTTTCGTCAATAGCTTCCAGGTCATGTGACCTTTTGACTCAAAATCACTTTGAAATTGTTCTACTAAACAGGAGAGATGAGGCACACTCATTTGTTTTTTATTTTTACTGAATTTTTATTTTTTAGCAATTTTTTTAGTAAAGAGTCAGTATTTTTCATCAATAGCTTCCAGGTCATGTGACCTATTGACTCAAAATCACTTTGAAATTGTTCTAAACAGGAGAAATGAGGCACACTCATTTGTTTTTCATTTTTACTCAATTTTTAGTTTTTAGCAATTTTTTTAGTAAACATTTAGTATTTTTCATCAATAGCTTCCAGGTCATGTGACCTATTGACTCAAAATCACTTTTAAATTGTTCTACTAATCAGGAGAGATAAGGCACACTCATTTGTTTTTCATTTTACAATTTTTAGCAATTTTTTTTGTCATAATTTAGTATTTTTCATCAATAGCTTCCAGGTCATGTGACCTATTGACTCAAAATCAATTTGAAATTGTTCTACTAATCAGGAGAGATGAGGCACACTCATTTGTTTTTCATTTTTACTCAATTTTTAATTTTTAGCTATTTTTTTAGTCTAAATTTAGCATTTTTTGTCAATAGCTTCCAGGTCATGTGACCTATTGACTCAAAATCAATTTGAAAGTGTTCTACTAATCAGGAGAGATGAGGCACACTCATTTGTTTTTCATTTTTACTCAATTTTTAATTTTTAGCTATTTTTTTAGTCTAAATTTAGCATTTTTTGTCAATAGCTTCCAGGTCATGTGACCTATTGACTCAAAATCAATTTGAAAGTGTTCTACTAATCAGGAGAGATGAGGCACACTCATTTGTTTTTCATTTTTACTCAATTTTTAATTTTTAGCTATTTTTTTATTCATAATTTAGTA